>LOEQ01011136.1:0-32363 GCA_001685075.1 Bramus lutescens
AGTTCCAGGACAGGCTTCAAAGCTACAGAGAAATCCTGTCTCAAAAAAAAAAAATTAAAAACAAAAAACAAAGGGAACAGCATCTGGAATAATGACATTTGAGAGATCTCTAGTATCCATAGACATGTGCACACATATATGAAACTGTACACCCATACACTTCTAAAGATAATCCAGAGTTATTAGGAAAGAATGGATGCATGCAATCACATGGCTGCTGAATATCAAACATGTTCAGCAAATCAGCCAGATATTATTGTTTTATACACACACATATATATGTTTGACTCTGTTTCTAAGAAACTCTTAAGGCTAGGAAGTGGGTCAGTGAGACTCATAGCTGGGAAATGATGGGACTGCAGAGAAAGTGGATGATCTCCTTAGAGTTAGGGTAAGATGAGAATTTTCCAAAGATAAGTTTTCTCTATTGTCTGGAAAATAATCTATGATAGCTAGATAAGTAATTTTATTAAGTATATGGCAAGTCAAATTTAAAGAATAAATAAATATAGATAGATTTATAGATAGATCGACAGGCAGATAGGAAACAATCCATCATAAAATCTGGTGCTTCAAAGCACCCAGCTTAATTCAAATATAAAAGCCACTCTGAGGCAGCAACCAAGATTCCTATTAGAGGTCCAGGCAGGATTCTAACAAAATAATAGAAACTGATAGATAAGATAATAACATCTAATAGGGTATTCACAGCAACATTCAGCCGAGGAGACAGGCTCTAACAGGAACTCAGCTGATGCCTCGTCTTCCCAAGTAGCCTTCCTCTGGATGTTGTGAGCACCTGATCTGATATTTTATACCTGTCTGTATATCCATCTTCCATTTTTCCCCATTTATTCTTCTATTTTTGGCTTGCTATATATTTAATAAACTCAGTGGCTACACCTTTAATCCCAGCACTCGGTAAGCTGAAACAGGTAGGTCTCTATGAGTTCGAGACCGCCTGATCTACTGAGAGAGTTCTAGGACAGGTAGGGCTACACAGAGAAACCCCATTTTTAAAAACAAAAACAACAACAAGAAAAACAAAAACCCTGAAAATATGCTGTCATAGATAGGTCTCCAGACCATACAGAACAACAGGTCAAGCATACATGTCAGATGGGTTAAGTGGTTTCCCTTAACTATTATAGCAAGGGCTAGGAACTTGCTTTTGAAAAGTTACAAGATGTTGTGTTATGTTATCTTATGTCATATGTCCAATACTTTAATATTTCCTGTCTGGATAGAGGATAGTAGCACAGTTTAGCTATTAAAACATCCAGGTTTGCAGCTTCCTGAACAATCAGTTGTGGTAATCCTTTTGTATCCACAAAGGGCAGTCATGAGCATCCCAGATATCCTGCTTTCTTATGGAATTAATTCAGTGAGTGCTTTCCTTTTATCGCAATGGACCTCAGCCTGGCATCTGAAGCACAGCTTGCAGAACACCTCTTTATTCTGCTTTCCTCATTTTATGGCGAATTCTATTGCAACCTTAATGGTAACGGCCCTCTGCACGCATCTCATTAGGAGCTTTGTGCATTAATTCAAGGACCTCCACAACTGCCTTGAACAGCATCAAATGGCACAGTGAAATATGAATAAAACCTTATCGGAAAACATCTGTATGCATTTCATCTCGGAGAACACACACTGGGGTCTACTTTAAATTCAGATGATCTTCACAACATAAATACGCACCTATTGTGTGAAAGATCCCAGTGACGTGATCTCTATCCTCCTTTTCCAGATGTTTAGTATACCCGGAGGGAAAACAATCGGAAGATTGAAGCGCGGGCTGGAAACTATTTTCTCTTTCAGAGGCGGTTGTATTTTGAATTTACAGGGGTGAGCATTCCCAGAACTCTTCCTATTTGTTTAGTTTATTTAAAAAACAAAACAAAACAAAAAAACAGGATTGAGGGAAAGTATGTGAGATGAAAGAATGTTCAACACAACGTGGATGAATGAGGTAGGTCAGTGGAGGCTCAGACCACCTGCATGGCTTCAATATTAGTTTAGAATCAAGTTCTTAATTAAGGAAGCCCGCAGACAGATTCAAGAATTCCAAGAATACCCAGAAGTAGCAAGAAAGCAGGAGCAAACCTGCAGCCCCTGTCTCCTGCTTAAAGGGTTCTAGAAGCCCAGCCAGAGCTGCCATAGCCACCCGAGAATCAGCAGCTTAATTTGGTGGTCTTTCTGGCACATGTGACTCCAGCTATCTCCTGTACTCCCCAAGGATATACTTAGAGCTAAACATCCCTGTAGAGGACCCCACTCCCAAACTCCCCATGAAATCCTATACAAGTCAACAGTGAAGAGGAATGGATTTGTTACGGTGTGATTGGGGACCGATGCCTTCCTCCTTCAGGACAGTTTCCGAAAGACACCCCTGCAATGCAACCAGCTCACCTGCTCTACCTCCCTGAGCACAGGCCACCATTCACAGAGGGCTCACACCCCAGGAAGAGACAGGAGGACTGTTTGGCAGTGCTTCTGGGGGTGTTTCCAACAATGGAACATTTCCATTGCTTCACTGCTCAGACAAAAAAAGCACTGGTCCAAGGGATTTCACAAACAGGCACCACATCACCCAACCTATCTGTGTTTATGGCAGGCTCCCTGAATGCATCTCTGCAATCTCTAATCTCTACACAGTGGAGCTCCAGGTATGTACTCAGCTTCCTGCATTTAAACCTCTTTCCAAAGGTGCCCAGTAGGTCAAAGGCATACTTTTTATGCCAAGCTATTTCTTTTTAATTAAAAAAATCAAATTTATTACCAGTTCTTGTTTTGTTTCTTTTGTTGTGACAAATACCCTGTCCCAAAATAACTTTTGGGGAGAAGGGGTTTGTTCTATAATTTCGGGCAACAGCTCATTCCTGAAGGAAGTCAAGGCAAGAACGAAAGCCTAGAATTTTCAGACAGGCCTACTTGCTCCTCCACGCAGAACTACCTCTGACTGAGGAACTCACTTCACAGTCAAAGTGTGGCAGGAACAAGGGAGGACTATGCTTGCTGGCTGGCAGGCAGGCAGGCTTATATGCTCAGCTAGCCAACTTTCTTATACAGTTCAGCATCACCTGACTAGGGAATGGTACTGCCTACAGTAGGCTGGGTCTTCCTATGTCAGTTAACAATCACAATACCTCCCCTAAATACAGACATGCCCACAGGCAAAGATGACTCTAGATACTTCCTAGATTGAGATTTTCATCCCAGATAATTGTTGGTTGTGTTAAGCTGACCATTAAAACTACCCAGAACTTTACCCTGTGGCACAGAACAAAAGGTAGACAGTGGCAGTCTGGACTTGTAGACGCTAGTCACCACTCCATTCTGACTGCATTGTACGACCTTGCCCGAGACAGGGGTTGATGTAAGTGCTCAATAACTAAGGGTGGGGTAGACTGTATGATCTTAAAAGTTGGATATAATATTCTATGATTATATTATTCCTGAGCATAAGAACATTTATAGGCTAAGTGTTTTGATCATGTTACAAGGTTATTAGATTCACATCCTTACTTGGGGACACATCTATTATGTTGACAGTGGTGCTGTCTATAACAGATTATTAGGACACCAACCAAATATATCTAATTCAATTTGGTCAAAGTATAAGCAAATTGGCAAACCCAAACAGACCCTTAAATGCCATTTAATTGGTTGATTTGCTGAAAGCTATTGCAATATCCATTCTTCTACAAGACCGGGGAAAGGGATAAAGGTGACAATTTGAAATGATGGTCTAGGCAGGCAGGAGGCTCTGAAGGCAGAAAGCAATGAGTATGAAGTACACTGGCTAAAATGAAGAAGCATCTCTCTGGGCCTCAGTCTCCTGTTTCTGTAAATCTCTGGGCCATCTGTAAGAATTCGGTGAAGCAAATCTGTTTGCTAACAAGGCATAGAATGACCTCAAATTAATTATCATAACTTAAAATATAATGCATATATTAACATGTAATACACTTTTGTGTATTTTAAGGGTACTATATTTGGGTACAAGTAGGTGCATGCTAGTATGGGTATACATGTGTGTGCTGGTGTAGGCATTTGTGTATGTGTGTGTGTGTGTGTGTGTGTGTGTGTATGAGTCAGAACACAACCTTAGGAGTTTTGTTTTTCTTGGTTGTCATCTTGTTTTTGTTGTTGCTGTTTTGTTCAGTTTTTTTGTTTGTTTGTTTCTCAGACAGGATCTGCCACTGGCCTGGAATTCATCAAGTAGTCTAGGATGACCAGCCAATGAGCCCCAAGGAACCTCCTGCCTCTCTGCCATCAGCACTAGGATTACAAGTGTGTACCACCACACTTGGCTTTCTTCATATGCATTCTGGGGATCGAACTCATGTCCTCATGAGACAATAATTTTCCCATCAGAGATATCCCTCCAGTCCACATATGTTACTGATGCAACTACCAAATATTTCTTTTTAAAACTCCAAGAATGATTCTCATCCTACATGATTTCAGGAAAACAGTGTGAAGCCTCAGCCCAGTCCATGCCAATCTGACAACCAGCCCATGCCAATCTGATAACCAGCCCATGCCAATCTGACAACCAGCCCATGCTAATCTGACAGCCAGTCCATGCCTCATGCCAATCTGACAAGTAGTCTATGTCAATCTGACAGCCAGCCCATGCCAACCTGACAAGTGCACTGAGTTCATGAGTTCTCCAGCTCTGTCCATTCTGCACAGCTTATACTACTGATCCTTCTGTTTTACCACCTGTAAGGAAGAACTGGACAGAGATGGGGGTAACAACTGCATGTGGCTGGAAGCAGGAGTGTGGTGGGATCAGGAAGGACACTGTTTCTGGTCACCAGCAATCACAGGGCCTGTGACATGCAGGGAAATGACCTTCTTTCCAATGAGCCTTCATGTAGGTAAGTGGCCCTTTATTGTTTACCTGAAAGAATAATGTGTGCACACACTTTTTGTGGTGTATGCGTATGTGTGTGTATGTGTGTGTGTGTGTGTGTGTGTGAATGTGTATAAGCCAGAGGACAACCCCAAACATCATTTCTCAGGTGCCCGCCACATATTTTTGATATAGTGTTGGGGAACATTATTTTCAGGTGTGTAACTTTCGTTTACATTCATTTGTTTAACTCTGTGAAGCTGTGTTAACTGTGCCTGTCTAACACACCTGATGGTCCCAAGAAAGCAATGAATGGCCAATAGTGAGGCAGGAACAAGGATAGGCAAGGCTAGCAGACTGAGACTATAACTAGGAGAGATGGGGGGATCCGAGGAGCAGGAGAGATAAGGAGAGGAGGACACCAGTGGCCAGCCACTTAGCCACCCAGCCAGCCACAGGGTAAGAGTGAAAGTAAATTTACAAGAAGAGAAAGGCAAAAACCCAGAGGCAGAAGCCAGGCAGGTTAATTTAAGAAAAGCAGGCAAGAAACAAGCCAAGCTAATGTTAGGCATTCATAACTAAGAATAAGCATCCTCTCTCTGTGAGCGATCCATTTGGGGGCTGGGTAGCAGGCCTCCAAAAAGCCAAAAGAGTAAAACATACCACAACAATATAGGTCTCTGTACTGGCTGGTTTTGTGTGTCAACTTGACACGACCTAGAGTCATCAGAGAGGAGGGAGCCTCAATTGAAAAAATACCTCCATAAGATCCAGCTGTAAGGCATTTTCTTAATTAGTGATTCAGGGGGAGGACTCAGCCTGTTGTGGGTGGTTCCATTCCTGGGCTGGTGGTCCTGGATTTTCTAAGAAAGCAGTGTGAGCATGCCATGAGGAGCAAGCCAGTAACCAGCACCCCTCCACAGTATCTGTATCAGCTCCTGCCTCAGGTACCTGCCCTGTTTGACTTCTCTCAGTAATGGACTTTCACCTGGAAGTGTAAGCTGAAATAAACCCTTTCCTCCCCAAGTTGCTTTTGGTTATGGTGTTTTATCACAGCAATAGAATCCTTAACTAGGACAGTATCTCACTGGTCTGGAGCTCAATAAAAAGGCTAAGCTGATTGGCAGGTAAGGCCCAGGAATTCACTGGCCTCTTCTAGGAGTTCTGGGCTAGAATCTGCGCCCTCATTCTTGCAAGGCAAGCACATTACCGACTGTGCCGCCTCTTTGGTCCTGTACCGTTCTGATCATTCATTTTGAAAGTGCCAGGCAGATGGTAATTCAGAGAAAGTGCCCTAAGGAATAGCTAGGTGGTTTAAAGATAGCAAAGTCAGGTGAGATGCAGCCGTAGACGATGACTAGCAATAGTAGACATGTCTCCTGTGTCACAAAAGGGATTCACCACCTAGTTAAGCCAAGTATTGTCACCAACCATGGAGAATTTTATCTAGGCCTACATGTAGTAGGAGGAAATGGGGAGTGTTTGTGCTCCTGAGACCAGTCTAAATTGTAAGGGGCCACAAAACAAAGCCAGTGTCACCTTCCCCTCCTGGGAACACTGACCTTATTGTTATAGCCTGGCTTGCTTAGCCTTTTGGTGCAGGAGTCAGACTTCTCTGGTGTGGCATCCACTGGTAGCAACAGATATCCTGCAACTTCCAGTGCGAGGAATTAGTCTGTTCTGATCTGCATAATCAGATCCGCAGGTAAACCTTGCCAATCCTGGCCCTGTGCTTTCTGTCTCTTTCTTTTCCAAGTCCTTACATTTATCCAAAATTCATGAGGATGTAATGCTCAATAACATATTTTTTTTAACTGGGAGGAAATTTTAAGGTTTCTATGATAAACATGAACTGCATGAAGTTTACTAAATCCGGGATAATCAGGTTTTCTTATTTGGATATGAAAAAAATAATGCCTGAATGTTGTATGCTATGAGGTACATATTCAGAATTTACATTTTAGCCACTTAATTTATTATAACATAGTGCTGATTAGTGTCCCAGATTTGAACCTTCATTTAATGTAAAAAATCCCAACACTAATTTGGAAATAGGACTCTTTCATTTTTCTGAGATTTAGATTCAGTCTAACTCGATTCTGCCTTAGATGAAGAGGCAGAAAGACTCACTCCTGAAGGTCACAGTGATAGAGAACGAAGCTAGCACAGTCACCCTCCAGGGACTTGTTTTTCTACAGTGTTCTACGAGTAAATCTGATGCTGTTGGAAGGATTGGGAAAGCCAGATGAAACAGAATCAAGATCAAACATCTTTCTAACACCATGGCTATGATTAAAGGTAGGATCTGGGATCTGTGTGACTATAAACCCCAGGTATTAAGACAACCAGGCTGGGAAGATGGCTCAGTGAATAAAGAGCTTGCTACACAAGTGTGGAGACAGGAGCTTAGATCCCCAGAGCTCTTGCAAAAGTCCAGAAGATGTGTGGCTCATCTCTGAGCCCAGCGAATGGGAGGCTCTGACAGGGGACTGCTCCTGAGCGAGCTGGCCCTATCATCGAGTGTTGCTTTAAACTGAGAGACCCTGCGTCAATGAATAAGGGGTAGAGAAATCAAGGAAATCTCCCAATATCAATCTCTGTCCTCTATAAGCATATGCACACACATGTATTCCCCACATGCCACACAGACACAAAAATAAGAGAAGAACACTAAATTTGGGGCACAAACTGATTTTCAGAACCCAATAAACTTTTTTAAAGGATTTTATTTTTCTCTATCTCTATCTCTCTCTGTCTCTCATGGGGGACATGAGCATATGAGTGAGAATATCTGCGGTCATTGGCTTTGGATCCCCTTAAACCCCGAGTTATAAATAGTTATTTGTCACCTGACATGGATTCTAGAAACCATATCCAAACTCACATTTCTCTTTCAAGGTTCAGTTTGTTACTAGAAGACTTTCTGAACTATCCCATTGTGGTGGTTGGAATATGAATGGCTCCAGAGGCTCATATGTTTAAATGTTTAGTCATCAGGAAGTGGCACTACTTGACAGGGATCAGGAGGTGTGGCCCTGTTGGAGGAAGTGTGTCATTGGAGGTGGGCTTGGAGGTTTCGAGTGCTCAAGTCAGGACCAGTGTCTCAGTCTCTTCCTGCTGCCTGCTGATCCAAATGTAGAACTCTCAGCTCCTTCTCCAGCACCATGTCTGCCTGTGTGCTGCCATGTTTCTCACCATGATGACAATGGACTAAACCTCTGAACTGTAAGCCAGGCCCAATTAAATGCTTTCATTTGGAAGAGTTGCCATGGTCATATGTTGCTTCACAGCAATCGAGACCCTAACTATGACACCCAGGTATCGTCTTTTGGTCTGAGGATCTCTGATGGTAAATGTTTCTGTTATATTTCCTACTTAATAGAATGTGATAGTGTTGACTGTCAACTTGGCCCACTTTAGAAGCACCTGGGAAGAAAGTCTCAAGGCTTGTCTAGATCAGCTTCGAACACAGGCACTGGCTTGATGTTAACTGATATAGGAAGGCTCAGACCACTATGGGCAGTACCATTCCCTATGTGTAGGGACTGAGTGGTGCAACAGTGGAGAAAATGAACTGACTACAAGCATGCAGGCATTCATGCCCTTCACTATGGATGTGTCTGGTGCTTCATGTTCCTGTCTCATCTTTTCGGAAATGATGAACTTTAACCTAAAATTGAGAGCTAAAAAATCTTGTCTCCCATAAGTTTTTGGTGTTTTTGTCAGGGTATTTTTATCACAGCAAGCCAAATGAACTAAAACAGCATGCAGCTCTTTACACTCATTTGTCCTCTTATTAAATAATGAACTCTTCATATCTGACACTCTTAAAGATCTCTGTGTCTTCAGAAGCCCTGATAGTGCCATATATACATGCTAAATGAATTTTCTTGGTTGCATTTATGCATGAGTGTTGAATGCAAAGTGCAGAGGTCAGCCTTGGCTGTTCATGCTTTTGTTGTTGTTGTTTGTTGAGACATGGTTTCTCAGGGGTACTAAAGCTCACCCATTGAGCTATGCTGGCTGGCTAGAGAGCCCTGGGGACTCACTTGCTTCTGTCTCCCCAGAGCTGAGATTATAAGTGTATATTGCCACATTCAGTTTTCTAATGTGCGTTCTAGGAATCAAACTCAGGTCCTCAAACTTCAAGGCAAGCATTTTACGGACCGAGCTATCTCCTCAGCACTAGTGAATTTCAGTTAGTATGATGAAGTCCCATATGCTAGCTGTACTGTTATTGTGCCTGGAAAGCCTTGTCAGGTATTCTGAGCATATGCATCTTGCTTTCAATGAAAAACCCACCATCACCAGTGCAGAGTAAGACGAGCAGGTCACAGGACAGCCTTGACCCCCTGAGAGGCTCTGATAGGCTTCCTTAGTATTATGAAGCAGTTGAATTGGGAGAACCGTGAAGATTAGAAATCTGAGAGGATGTAATACAGCTTCGAATGTCCACCTTCTTTAAATTGCAAAGCACCAGTGACATCTGTCCAACATCTCCAGGGGACACTGCGGGCTGCAGCGGCAGCAGCCCACATTACATCTGCCTGCTCTGGCCTAGCATGCAGAGACACTTGAATGTAGGACACGAGAATCTTTTACTGATTCTGGTAAGATGATGGTTTATATGGTGCCAGTAATGCTTCTGAAAGAAACTCACTCATATTTGGCTGTGTCTAGGGTTAGGGGACTATGAAAAACAGGAAGGCAAGTACCTTTGACTGCACCTTACCATTTACAGAGAGGGCTTGGGGGTGGGGCCGATTCAAATTCACACCCAGGAGGCAGCAGGGCAGCAAATATTGCTCTGGCCAAAGACTGGCCAATATGAAACCATTCCCCACAGCTACTGGGAGCCGGTAATTATAAGACAGAGATTCCATGCCTGATTACACAGGCACCAGGCAGAGATAAAGCAAAAGAAAACACTGAAAAACAGAATAAAACAACAGCAAGAACAGCAAACCAGAACTCAGATAAAGATGAGAAAAATTTCCCTACTCATCCCGACTTCATGGAAAGATATTTAGATGTCAGCCTTCCTCATCTGGCAGATACAGGACATGTGTGTGCATGTTCATGTGTCCAGGTGCTAGTGATGTTGCATGTGTATGTGCAGGAACATGTGTGTATATATGTATGTGTGTATGTGTGTGAGTGTGCATGAGGGGGTGGGGAAGAGAGGGTATATATGAAGTTTTGTGGTCAGGTTTATGTGTGTGTATGAGGATGCAATTTGTGTGTGCATATACGTGAAGCAGCACATGTAAATGCAGGTGCACGTATGTGCATATGCATGTGTGAACTTGTACATGTGGAGGCTAGGGTCAACTTCCATTCTTGTTCCTCAAGATTCCATTACCATATTCTTTTAGAAAGTATCTCTCACTGAACCAAGGAGGCTAAGCTAGCTGCCCAGCAATCCTTTAAGCCATACCCCTTTCTCTGACTTCTTAGTACCAGAATTACAAGCAGTTCTCACCACCTCAACAGCCTTGCATGGGTTCTGAGGACTGAACTCAGGTTCTCTTACTTGCATGGCAAACACGCTACCAACTGAGACTTCTTTCCAGTCCCCAGACATACAGTACCTGAAGAACTGTTCTCATTTCCTCCCCCACTGACCTACACTGTAAGTACTTCATCTGTGAAGCCATCCCTGCCTACCCCCCTCAAACAAACATCCCACTCATCCCACGGGTTCACTGGAACATTAATTCACCTAAAAGTCATTAAAGCTTACTTTTGTTTATATTATATATGGGAGGAGTCAAAGTTTAATATGGCAAAGTTCTTGTCCCTAAGAAAGTAGAGAGTAGCAATCTCAGACTATCTCCACCTCCTATAGCAGTGCTGATGTTCCTAAGCAGCACTAAGTGGTGGAGTATTTGGCCACTTTACATGAACAGGGGCAGTGCCGATTGTCCTGCTCACTGTACAGTACTTAACCACTGCATATTAATGGGGAATGGTGTTGACTGTACTGATTGTAGCACAGGATTTGGTCACGGCACATGAATAAGGCTGTTTTAAAAAATGCCTTTAATTTCTTTTAAGAATGCATAGTACATCAGCTGAAATGGTTGAAGCATGCATTATGTAAGCATGAGGCCTAGAGCTCAGAGCCTTGGAAATCCATGTAAATGCTGTTTGGCTATGGTAGCTCACCTGTCATTCCAGCTTCAGAAGGTAAGGGCAAGGGATCTCAAAAGCAAGATGGACTAGGCGGTGGTGGCGCATGCCTTTAATTCCAGCACTCAGGAATCAGAGGCAGGTAAATCACTGTGAGTTCGAGGTCAGCCTGGTCTACAGAGCTAGTTCCAGGACAGCCAATGCTGCATAAAGAAACCCTGTCTCAAAAAACAAAACAAAACAAACAACAAACCAAAACCCAAAATGAACAAACAAATAAGAGTAAACTGGTTGGCAAAACTGTCCATATAGTCAATCTCTGGAATTGTTTGAGACAGTCTGCTTCAGTGAATAAGGTGGAAGAGAAACTGAAGATGATTTCTGACATCAACTTTGGGCTTCCACATGTAAGCAAACACATATGCATGCAGATCTGCACACATATTCATCTACAAACATGCAAACTTCCAGGCACACACACATGAAGAAAGAAAAAAGATCAAGGGTGTGTCATTTCCTCTGTTATTACAAGCCAATACCTGACAAAGCAGCTCGTGCTCAGTTTGGGGAAAGATACAGTCCATCGTGGCGAGAAAGACAAGGCAACTAGACCACCAGGTTGCTGGTCACACGGCTGCCAAGCTCAGGAGGCAGGGAACAGACAGGAAATTGGACCAGGATGTAAAACCTCAAGAGCACCCCTCCACAAACACTACAATGTCTCATTTCATCCAGAGAGGCTCTACAACCTTCCCAAAGAGCTTCATCCGCTGGGGACCACGAGTTTAAACACAGGAGCCTGGCGGACACATTTCACATCCAACACAACAATGAGGGCAGGAGGATAGACTGCATTTTGTAGCATACTTTAAGAAATCATTCAGCACAAGCCGAACTGAGAGAGTGTGATGTGGGTGTTGAGGAAGGAGAGAGAAAGAGCCAATGAAAGGCACACACATTCAAAGGGGGATGCAGACTCCTTCCTGCATTTGCACAAGATGCTCTCCAGCTTCCAGTTAAACTCTTCCCTATCCACGGACTCACTCCGAGGCATGGCTTCCTCCTCCAGGCCTTCTGCAGACTCTTCCAACTTGTCCACCTTCTGCCACTGTGGCACCCTGCTTGCTTTGACGCATAACTCTGCCACAGGCTCCATCTTGAAGCACAGAATCTGGGAGAAATGGCTGTCTTCCCTAAATCCTTGACACTCACATACTTTTTTGTTTGTTATGTAACTTTTATTCAAAGATTTAAAACCTTTTTTACTTCAAATTGTGTGTGTGTGTGTGTGTGTGTGTGTGTGTGTAGTTGCCTTCAGAGGCTATAAGAGAGCATCAGATCCCTTAGAGCTAAAATTACAGGTTGCAAGTTACCCAACGAGGGTGCTGGAAACTATACACACATCCTCAGCAAGAGCAGTACATTGATATAGAATATTATTTTAGCTAGGCAAAGATGTATTACATTTGTTTATGCTGCAAGATATAACTTTAACTGTGTAAAGGTGTGTTACGTTTGTTTTGTGCATTTGTTTAACAATGTAAGGCTGTATGTTTAATTACATAAAGATGCGTTGCATCTGTTTCACCTTGCCTGCCTAAGCACCTGATTGGTCTAATAAAGAGCTCAATGGCCAACAGCTAGGCAGAGAAAGGATATACGGAGCTAGCAGGCAGAGAGAATAAATAGGAGGAGAAATCTAGGCTCAAGAAGAAGGAGACGCCTGGGGCAAGAAGCCAGGCAGACCTAGAGAATCAGTGAAAGTCAGATATACAGAAGAAAGGTAAAAAGCCCTGAGGCACAAGGTAGATAAAGAGAAGCAGGTTAAGTTAAAAGAGCCAGCCAGAAACGTGCCTAAGCTAGGCTGAGCATTCATAACTCATAAGAAGTCTCCGTGTCATGACTTGGGAGTTAGTTGGTTGGTGGCCCAAAAGAAAAAAGCCCAGTACAGTATCTAATTGTCAGTCCATCTCTCTAGTCCTTGTTATATCATCTTATTTTAAACTTCATTTCCTACTAGAAATTACAGAACATGTAATTTGTACAAATCATTAGCTAGAGGATCTGTGTGAGTTTACCCTGCAACAGAAAATGGCTAACACTATTTAAATAAAATAGAGAAAACCTAGTGTCTTTAATTTAATGGGTGATTAATTTGTTAGCATTTAAAAATGTTCAGAAAATTTCTAAAATGATTTATGCTAAGTACATTAAAATGTAAATTAAAATTAAATTTCAAAACTGTTATCTGGGTAGATATTCTTTCATATGGTCCCTGGGCTTTTCTCCTATATGAACTATACATATATTTTTTCAGTTTTGAGATGGGTTAATATTTCTACCAAGACCATAAAGTTGTCATCCAACATTAAATCACTGCTATTTTATAAAATGTTTTGTTGAAAGGATATTGAGATTTGACACTTTACTATCTAATCTGGTGTCTATGCAGATCATAAAATTAACAAGGTACTGATGTTTGTGGTTCAAGAGGACCAAGAGGGGTGTCATGGTTGGGCTGGGCTGGGATGATGTAGTATTGTGACCAAATAAATGGCAAACAGAAAGGTACTAGAGAAGGAAAATCTACCATATTCTCCATAGAGTGGAAGTATTTATGGCCCAGGGTGGGGGCAGAGAAAGAAAAATGACACTATTAAGGGTGAAGCGGTTCTATTAAGAGTTTTGGCTGTAGTATTAAGGGGGAAAATCATTTTCTGCACTAACCCTGAAGATCCTTTCTCCTCGTCTCTACTGGTTCTCTCTTGATCCAAGCTGTCATCTTGTCTCTGAAAGTTTGACCCTGCAGGAGCTGTGTGATCTTTCAGTGTCCCCTATCTCACAGAGAGGCCATTTTTAGTCCTCTGCCAAGTTAATATCCTCCCAGTGCTGAGTGTGTGAGAGAGTATCCCTAATGGACACTCTCCAGATGTTTTCACATCTGATTGGGACTCATAATGGCACCACCAAGGCCCTCTGATGATGCTGAACGTCAGATTCACTGCCAGCCGCTACACCGCCATTTCAGCATCTCCAAACTGCCAGGTAGCTGTGCCCCCCTCATCACCCTGAGGATCTTTCTAAATTAGATATCAGAGTTTCAGGGCAGGGTGAAAGCTGCCTCTGTAGCAGGCATTCAAGTAGCCAAGGGACAGAGATTATCGATTCCAGAAACTCATAAAGAAAACTGATGCTGGCAGAGCAGAGTCAGGAGGTGTTCTAAACTCTGGGGCCTTTCCTGCTTCTTCTGTAGACTCTTTCTTGCTCACGAGAGGGCTCATCAACTATACTTATTGAGTTCCAGGGCAAGGAGAGACCTGGTTTTCAAAAAAAAGCTGGATAAGGACAGCTGAGATTACCCTTTGGCTCCCATGCATGTGTACACACACACATTCTTTTATGCATTCAGAAATTCCCTAACTAGATAGAGCCAAATGGAGACCAAGCTGGGCAGTGATAACATGGATTTCATTAGCATTTTACATTGAATCCTACCCTGTCAATCACATCTGTGTGAGTTAGCCTCCATCTGCCTGTATCCCCACTTGCACAAAGAAGGTGATGCTGGGTCTTATCTCATAGGACTGTAAGAGATCAGACTGATCAGGGCTCTAAATTTTGCAGTACATGATGTAACATGGTGATCTCTGTATGTTTGTTCAGCCAGATTTTGTTAGAGCCAAATATGGGTTCTTGCTCAGAGATGACAGTGTTGGAGTCTTCCTTTAAAGCAGTCTGAGGATCTGACACGTAGCTCAGCAGTGGAATGCTTGTCCCATGCATGCAGTTCCAGAGTCAATACTGCATTCCTTCATAGACAAATAACTAAACAAATGAGGAAACTGACAAACATTTGAAGAGCAGTTCACATACAGAATTCCCTCCATTTAATATAATTCACTACTGCCTGTAATTGTGTTATAGTTAGACAACAATATTTAATATGATCCTAAGCCCTCTGGTGCCATTTGCCTTTGTAGAAGAGTTGCAAACACTTGGATCTGGTGTAGAGAAATAATCCACTGATACCCACCATAGTACAGTCTATATAAAATTACAATATTAATTTTAAGACCTTTTGAGGGGCAGGTCTGTCATAGGACATAATACAGAGAGGTCAGGGAACAACTTTGGAAATCAATTCTCTCTTCTACTATGTGGGTTCTAGGCATTAAAGCCAGGTTGTCAGGCTATGCCATCTTGCCAGGTCCCCATTATAAAGTCTGAAATTCCATAATTACTGTGACATGTACTCTATACACAAAACAACTTACTAAAATAACTCACTTTTAGTGAACTTTCAATCCAATTGGTTAAAAAAGCAGTGATGAAGTAGACAACATTCAGTGTGACTTAGAAGAAGAAACAGTAGCCACTGAATCATCTAGCTTTGGCTATTTACAGATTTAGACAGGATTCATTGATATTCCAGTCCCCGAGATAGCAACTTTGGGATTTTATTTTCTATGGTAGATTTTTGGTTCTTTAGAATTTAGTTTGCATTCTTATCTGAATGGAACCTCATTTACTACCGCCTCTACTCCCAGAGACATCACTGCACACCCTGGAATCAGGAGGCAGTTCTCCATCAAGCTCAATATTTTAATTTTTAGGTTCATGTTCATGGGCCTTGACAATGGACAGAGCTGTGTTCAGTGGTTGGCACTGTTCTGTTTTGTTACACTGATTGTCACTATGCTGCCTAAGATGCCCCTGATATCATGGTATCAAAGATTCTCCTGCCCCAGCCTCCCGACTGCTGTTACTAAAGGTAGGCATCACTGCGCCTGGTTTCCTGCTCTATTTGTAAGTTATTTGAACCTGTCAGATAATTCTTATATTCAGCCTTTTTTTTCCAAAAATAATTGTGACTTACAAATGTCTTTTCCTATTACTTATAATTTATTTAACTAAGTCACCACGAATCTAATCATCTTTTTATATTGCTGTTTAGGTGGCTACTTCAAATGGTTAAGAATCATTGAGCTATCTTCTACAAAGGAAAAAGTAAACAGTTTTCTAAAACATCAAGAAGACAAACTGATACCAACAGGGAGGACTTCCTCTGGAGTCCACGGGAGCAGCTGTAGGGTCTGTAGTTTTGGCGGCCAAGTGCATACAGTTTGTTGTGCCCGACCCAGGACTTTCTCAGTCACAGTCACTTTCACAGCCTGGATGGACATACTCTGCACAGCCACAAAGGATCTCCGGCATTCATATGAAATGAGAAAACTTCAGAAAGGAGAGAGCACAAAGTTCCCTTCTGTTTATGCGAATCACCCTGCCAACTCTTGGGGTGGATTCACCACACATTCATTCTCTCATTCGACAAAGAATTACCAAATGTCAGTAGGTGAAAAGTAAGTTCAGGCAGTTTTTCTTTTATCTCCATGGTGAGTACTTGTTCTCACTTAATCCCCAAAGCAACATCAGACAACTAAGTTGTGAGTGAAATAATGACCAGACCAAGCACAAATCCTGCTCCTTCCTGAGTGCGACTATGACAGTGGTCAAAGGCAGGTGTTTTGGTTTCTTCTCTGTTGCTGCTGTAAACTATCCTGACAGGAAAGCAATCTAGGGGACATTGAGTTTATTCTGCCGATAATGCCAGGCCGCTGCCCACTGTTGTGGAGAAGTTGAATAAGGAACCTGAAGCATCTAGTCGTATTGCATCCATAGTGAAGAACAATGAATGGATGCAGGCTCTGTGCTCAGCTAGACTCTCATATAAAGGCTAAGGACCAGACTGATGGAATGGTGCTGCCCACAGTGGTCTGTGTCCTCCTACATTAATTAGGGCAATCAGGACAATCCACTACAGACATACCCATAGGCCAACCTGGTCTAGATAGTCCCTCATTGAGTCTCTGCTTCCACCTAATTCTAGGTTCTAACCAGTTGATCATTTAACATTAATCATCTCAGAACTCATTATAGTCTATCATTGTTCTTCATGGGTCTCTTAACAGCTTGTGATGGCTGGGTTTTGTCAACTTGACATAAACCTAGACACGCCTGGAAGAAGGAATCATAATTAAGAATATGCTTCTATAAGGTTGGCTGGGCTCCAGGCAAATTTGTGGGGTACTGTCATGATTAATGACTAATGTAGGAAGGCTGACCTCACTGTGGGCTGGTGGTCCTGGGTGCTGTAAGAAAGCTGAGCAAGCCATGGGAAGCAAGGAGCAAACATGGTTCCTCATGGCCTCACCTTCATCTCCTGCTTCCAAGTTCCTGCCTTGAGTTTCTGCTCTGACTTCCCTTGATGGTGGACTACCACTGAGGGTTGAAATGAACCCTTTCATTTCCAAGCTGATTTTTGGACATGCTCTTTACCACAACAATAGAAAAGCAAACTAAGACATAGCCTACCTTTAGCAAGGATTACTTATAGTAGAATGGCTCATGGAATTGAAATTTTTTTGGTGAAACATATAAACTTTGATAGCTGAAAATACCCAATAAATAGACCCCGAGGTCTGTGGGCAGTTGGATCATCTGTCCCTGTCACTTAAATATGCATGTCAGAATTTTGTGATGGCCGATGGAAATGCTGCACTCACTGTCTTCAGCACTTGTGTTTACTCTATAAATAAACTCTCAGTATTTATAAACAGGGACTGCGGATCCTTAAACACTGTTCCAGAAGAGCCTTGAGTTAGAGCAAGCAAAACAGAAAAAATTCATGAGCAGGCAACAGCTATTAAAGATAATTACAATATTGGATCTTGATTGCAAAACCACAAAAGAAATGGAGCTTTACAAGATCCCCAATGACAAACGATGATGGTGGTTGGGTCTGGGAAGCAAAATGGAGACAGACAATTTCTCCCCGTGGCCAACAACTTTTGAGTCATCAATTATAAATTATGTTCCAACAAATAAAGCAGAGAGGAAATTAATTTCTGTGATGAGATCTACTTTATAAGAGAGCTTCTTCAAAGCACTCTTTCATTTCAGTTTGGGATGGGTATAACTATTGATACTGTTTTACTAACTCTGTTTCCTTCTATGAACTTCAACTTCCCATAATTCCTCAGAGGCACACTAAGATGTTTATGGCAAATTTCAGAGGATGGATGAGGAACTCAATCGCTGAGAAAATATTTTGAGGAGAATTCCCTACGATGATGGAATTCTACTTAGACAATGCCCAATATAGTGGCTTCCGGTTTAGCCACCCAAGGTTTTGGAGCATAGGAAGCTAACTTAAGCTTAATGTAATTTGTGTGTGTTCCCAGGGTGTGAGTGCATGTGCGCGTGCATGCACGTAGAGCCCCCCCCATCCTCAGGTGGCATTCCTCAGGCTGCCATCCACCTTTCTGAGACCAGGTCTCTTCACTGGCCCACTCCATGGTGATTAACTCACTATGCTGACTGGTCAGTGAGGTCTAGGTTCTTCCCAATTTTTAATCTTCCTCATGCTGGAATTAGAAACATGTCCCACAACCATTTTTATTTTTATGGGGGTTCTGAGGACAGTTCCCCATGCTTGCAAACAAGTACTTTATACCCTGAACCATCTCCCCAGTGTTTATTGTAACATTTTCAAGTAGGAAATTAAATAGTCCTCCACAGACAGAGGCTCTGGTACTGGACAGCACCATATCAATGATCAAAAAGTTCCTGGTCACCTTCAATCCCAGTCAATCAGACCAACCAACTCATGAGTCAACTTTCACAAAATATATATGTCCCTGTGAAACCACCCCTCAGTCTTCGACAGCACAGGCCAGAAAAGCTCTGAGCAGAGTTCATGGGAACCAGCTGAGTAAATGTGTGTATTAACAGGAGCAGAGGGGTGGGAGGAGCAAAGGTCAACCCTTTTGCGTCCCGTGCCAGTCCTGTACTCCTTGCCATGTGGCATTTCTGTCACTGTCGGCTTCAAAATGAAAGAGATGGTTTGACTTTCCAGGACTTTGCATGCTGGGGAGGTACCTAAGAGCAGAGCGCAGTGAGAGCCATCAGAGAGAGAGTAGCCCTGTGGAGACACTGGGGTGCAATCCAGGAAGCGAGGTGAGAAGAGCGATGCTGCACACACAGCACCAGGTTGCTCAAATCCCAGATGCAATTTGTGTTAATAGTGAGCTTGAAGTAAAGATGCGTGCTTCAGCATTTCAGGAAACGTCTGTGCTTCTCGTAGAATGTACGGGGAATAAACATGCTCCCCAAAGCCATCATTTCTCAACTCTATGTCATGGTTCCACTCGGCTTATTGGAGAATATGTTCTGGGCCCTCTGTGTGTGTGCACCTATGCATGTGCAGATGTGTGTGTGTGTGTGTGTGTGTGTACATGTGCACTTGGGTGTAGAGGCTAGCCTGAGGTTTTGTTCCTTAGGACACTGTTCTCGTTTTTAGAGACAGGTTCTCTCATTTTTACCCAGGACTCACCAATTTGGCTTAACTGGATATGCAAATTCAGCTATCTCCGCCTCTCCCCCTGAAATTCCAAGCACTTGTCACCACACCTGGCTTTTTAAATGTAGATTCTGGGGATTAAACTCAAGTCCTTATGCTTGCAATACAAGCGCTTAACTGTGTCTGTGGCATCTCTCCAGCCCAGGCGACACTGTCTGATCTTCCTTTCACCTGTGAACTCATCTTGGTGGAACTGTTCTTTGAAAGAATGCAACTTCCAGAAGTTGAGGATTTGAGAGACACTCCATTTTAATGACACCACCTGAGATAGCGAGGCATTGGGATTTTGGTGCAATATGCCTTACTCCTGGGAAGGCTGGCCAGCTTTGAATGCAAGCAAGTTCCTGTCAAGAGCAAGTCAGCAGCAAAGGCCATTTTCCACATAAACACATACCTGGAGAAGCACATCAGAAGCTGGTCTGACGCGCTGCTGGAACAGGATGCTGAGCGCCCGGTTCTGTTGTTCCAAGTCAAACACTCTGGTCTTCAACTTTACACACTCCTCCCTCAGGTCCTATGACAAACAGTGAAGAGGGAAAGGCAGTTTGATTGACAGATGTCTTTGCATATCACAGCCATATTTCATATGATACCTCAGACACATTAGGGGGAAAATACCATTCTGTTCTTCAGAGCACCCAGAAAAATAAGTCACGAAAAATATTTTCTTCTACAGACTATTGTCTGATGGAATTGCTAGGTTCAGGGAAGCCCGATTGTACAAAAATAAATAAATAAAACACCTTGAAATCAGAAATGCATTAATGCAGGCTGCTATTTTTGAAGGCAGTAAATCTTAGTAATATAAAGTCAATTTACGTTTCTACCCATGTATTATGTTTTTTCGTTGTCTTCATAAAAGCAATCATAAAGCACAAACCACAAAGACAACAATATTTTTACAACAAATAAAGAACTGATGAACTAAAGAAACTAGCACATTAGATGGAACCTTCTGGTGTCATTTAGGGAAATGAGTCGAGAATCTCTGCATTGTGACTCATGAAGTCATTGATGCATTTAGTGGCAAGTGGTAACTTTGAATGGTGGGGTGTATGTGTGTGTGCATGTGCTTCCATGTATATGCAGCAGTATATACATATGCAGATATACGAGCACATGTGTGAGCATGTGTGTGAAGGAATGACAACCTTGGATGGTGTTCCTTAGGTGCCATCCACTTCGATTATGTATTTGTGTGTTTGTGTCCATGTGCATGTGTGGCTGTGTAAGCATGTATGTGTGAAGGACCAAACAGGACACAAGGTGTCCTGCTCTATAACTATTTACCTTCTTCCTTTGAGATAAGGTATCTCACAGAATGTCATACCTTATCTTACGATGTATGCATGGAGGTGAGATGGGTGTGTATGTATGTAATGAGTATGTGTGGATGCATGTATGCTACAGTATGTATGGACATCAGAGGACAACCTGGGTTGTTGGTCCTCACTTTCCACTTTCTTTGAGGCAGGATTTCACTGCTTGCTGCTGACCCTAACTGGCCTTGTTGCTTCTGGGAGTTCTCTTCTCTGAACCTTCCATCTTCTTGTTCAGCTTTACATGGGTTCTGGGCATGTGAACATATCTGCACATACTTGAGAAGCAAGCCCTTCACCCCATCTCTCCAGCCCTAACCTTCTCATGTTGTGATATGAGTTTGTCAGTGTTTACAACCACCTTGGGACACATGCAGCTCACTCAGATTGGAAATACTGGGCTGACATGATAGCTATGGGAAGCCTGTCCTGTATCAACCTGCTTTGCACACAAGAGCTCTAGGATGGCTGTGGCTGAGTGTGAGCATGCTCTACCATGCTCTGCAGCACTGACTCTGTGAAAGGGCGTGGGGCAAAGAAATCTTTCAGAGTATGGCTCCCTGCACATTGCATACTCTTTTCATCTTTTCTAGTCAAATGTGTGAAGCCCATGCACAGAATTTAGCTGGTCCATGTCCGCAGATGCATGCTTGGAATGTGGGCTATAGGAAGACAATGCAGAGACCAGAAGCAGAAGTGTGTATTCTGTCCGTGGGCGTGCCACCATTTTTTAAAGCAGTGAACCTCTGCTTATCACCTATGCTAATTTCTGTTGTCAGCATGCACATAACACTCTGCTCCCAACACTAATTGTTTTCACTACTACTAATTAAGTAATTAATAAAACCTGACTGCAGGGTAGATAAATATTAATAGTGCCCATTGGCTGGGAAAACACATGCATTCTGACTTGCAGTAGGTAAAAGGAAATGCAAACAGAGAGGCATGGGTTTGGAAGGAAAAATGGGGCCTGAGACCACAGCAGTGAAACCGCCCAGTAGCACAAGGGCAAAACCCAGGCAGTTCTTCAGGTGGCAAGAGAACAGAAACGAAGATGTCTTCTGCTGAGTTTATTTTCTTTTCATTGATTTTAGGAGGGGTGTGTGTACAGTGTATGTGTGTGGGTTAGAGGAAAATTCATGGGAGTCGATTCTCTTTTCCCACCAAGAGGATCCTGGGAACTAAACTCAGGTCGGCAGGCTTGGCAGGGAGTGTCCTTATCCAGGGAGCCACCTCTCCAACCTTTACAAGAGAGTTTTTATTCAAACTTCTGAATTTCAATGGCCACTTCTATTATTCAAGAAACAGTCAAGGCTAATTAGTAGGAATAGAGTCGTGGAGCTTGGGGACAGTTTGGTTGATAACCATTGGCTTGTCCAGCCCAGCACGTGGTAAGAAGAAGGAGATACAGGACAAGATATCAGTCTGATGGTCCCTGACAGCAACTGAGCTGCTCTGGATGTTTGTGATAGGAAAGAGCTGCCTGTGTGGTCTTTAATATTTTTATAATGCTCACAGAACCTGTGGGTGACTGCTATGTTAGTTACTTAAATTACTGGAAAGTATACCTGACAAGAAGCATCTTAGGGAAATCAGAATGTATTCTGGCTCACAGTTTGAGGGTGGGGAAGGCATGGGGACAGGAGGATGAGGCAGCGGGTCACACTGCATGTACAGGCAGGAAGCCGAGAGAGAATGCTGGTGTTCAACTAACTTGTTCCATTTCATTCAGTCCAGGATCCCAGGCCATGGAATGCTGCTGTCCACATTTAGATGATAACTCCTCTCTTCAATTAAACCAACATAAAAACTCCCTCAGAGTTGCACAGAGGTTTGCATAGTAGGTGATTCAAGACTGAACATCACAGCCATTGGTGTCCTTTTCTGTTACCTCCAAGCTTAATAGAACACACGTGTGCCCATGTGCACCCACAGAAAGACAACACAAGGGAACTGAGACAGCAAAACCACCTTCCTTGACTGCTTCTGGGCTGTCTGGGCAGAAGGTGGCAGCTGTCTGTCTGCTTGCTCTGTGCTCAGGATTGGAAGCCAATTGACATAAAGGACTAGGTGATATATTAGTATCTCAGCTGGGTAGCAGAGCAGCTGTTTACTGTTGGTTACAGAGCACCGACACCAAGACTGAGAACAGCTCCCTGGCAAAGCTGTTGGAGAGAAATGGCTCTACGTTATTCACATGCTAGAACCTGGTATTGTCACTAGTGGCAAAGGCTGGACCATCTATCTCCTCTCCATTTCCTTAAGTCAGACTTAAGGGTGTACTCTGCTCAAAACAGATGCGTGTTTCTTCAGATAGAAAATGGAAAAGGGACAAGGAAATGGCTCATTTAGTAAAGTACTTGCCATGCAACCACAAGGGCCCAAGTATCATCTCCAGTGCCCATGTAAAAAGGAGAGGCATCGCAGCAAGAGCCTGTGACCCCAGCATTGTAAAGTGGAGGCAAGCAGATTACTGGGGCCCTCTGGGCAGCCAGCCTAGCCCGTAACACACCCTCCCTCAACAAAAACAAGATATGAGAGAGGAGAGAGAAACTGAATTATGCAAAAAGAGTTTTTGGTTTCCACATCTGTAAACTGAGGCACCACATCTGTAAATTTGAGTTTTCAATAGCTCAGATATGTCACTTGCTCCTTGGGTCAGGCCCACCAAGCTCATTTAGTCATGGCACTCCTTGGGGGCTTTCATTGATGCCCCCTTCTCAGCTAAGGTTTCCAGAGGTTCTATACAGAGAAATGTCCCTCTGTGGAAAGGCTGGCCACACCCCAGAATAACAAGCAGTCTTAACATCAGGCACCTAAAAGGCCAGGCAGGTAGTATGAATGTGTGCCTGAGTCAGGGTAAGAGGAAACAGTGAGTTCTGTGTGGCTAATGGAACAATCACGCTTCAACACAAAGCCCTGATGTTAAGCCACTGTGAGTTGTGTTTGTGTGCTCATGTGTCCATGTATGGAGAGCAGAGGAAAGCTGGGGATGACATTCCTCGGCTGTGTTCCACATTTTAGTCTGAGAGAGGGTTTCTTGATGGCCTGGATTTGACAAGTACGTTAGGATGGCTGAACTAGCAGCCCCAGGGATCCACCCATCTCCAGCTCTCTCATCTCCAGTGCTGGGATTGCAAGTGTATGCCACTGCACTTGGCTTTTTACATGGGTTTTGGGAATCAAATTCAGGTCTGCATGCTTGTAGAGACACACAGTGATCCATCTCCCGAGGACCAGATTAAGCCTTCCTTAATCCATGGGATGGTGAACAGTTTATGCAATTACAGTAAATGGAGCTATTATAAAACTAGTTGACAGCTAGTTATGAAATAAGGTTCAAAGTAAGATCCATTCTGAGACACCTTGCTTCCTAATTTATAGTGTGGCACAGCATATAGCAGGCCCTGAATGCTTTTGCAAGGGAACACAACATTTCTAGATTTTTCTTAATGTTCACAGGCTATCTTGACCTTTTGTTTCATTCTCTGAGATTATAATTAGCTGTTGTGGTTTTATTTCTGTTGCTGTGATAAAATATTCTGATCCAAGGCTACTTAGAGGAGACAAGGGTTTATTTGGCTTACAATGCCAGATTCCAGCGCATTATTGTGGGGAAGGAGCTTGAGACAGCTGGTCACATCATGTCTACAGTCAAAAGCAGGGAGAGATGATGTATCCAGCCCGCCTGCCTGCTGCTACTGATAACTCAATTACCTTCCCCCACTCTTACACATCTTAGGGCTCAACCTAGGGGAATGGGCTGTCCACAGTATGCTGGATCCTCCTACACCAATCAATAACTAAAACAATGCCCCCCACATGCCCACTGACCCTAATCTAGATAATTCTCCTCTCAGGTTGGGTCATGCTGACAGATGAAACCAACTAACACAAGCAGCCTCTGGGTTTCAGCCTCTGTGGTGGCTTTCATCACATACCTTTCACTCCTACAGATATACGTGGAAGGAGCCAGCAAGTCCCTGAATGTTGAAAGCTAACAAGTGAGCACAATGGTGTAGGGTAAGACTTTATACAGTCTCTGCCACTTTGTAGCAATTCCAACTGTGGACAAAGTGTTTTCCTATTCTTCCACATGGCTGCACACTGAACAAAATTTAAAAAGGACTTAAAAAGTGGATTTTGAATATTGAATATATGTGGATGCTTGTAAAGGTACCCAGGGCCTTTTTAGTAACCGGATCTACAGAGGCCATTGCAGCAGAAGGGGACACAGATGGTCAAATGGTACCTCCCTGACAGCGAAATATGTGGGAGCATGAGGCTCTTTCAAGCCACAAAATTGTGTATTTTGTATTTGTCATTCTATTTGAATTACCCGCAAACTGGAATATATCATATGCAAGCTTCCCTCTACGCTGCGGAAAAAAAGCACCATGCAAGTGTCTGGATTCTCTACAAGCACAAAGGTAAGCCAAGATTGTCTATAGGGAGCAAAATTAACTCCAGGAAAAATTTGATTTCTTCCAACTTTGGTATTAGTGGAAAGATATTGTTGGAGAAGCTAGAAGAGTTATACAGTCAGTAAAGTGATTGACTTGCTGATGATAAAACGTACATAGTGGTTACTGACATTATTTGCACTATGATTTGGCAGTACAAATGTCAGTGGCAAGTGCTAATATAGTCACTTTCGTGCTATTGAGTGAGGAGAACATGTTCTGTGCATGTGTGCGAGTTCATGTGTGTACAGGTACATGTGTGTCTACAGGTGCACATATATATGAGTATGGGGGGACACCTCCGGTGCCTTTCTTCGGGTGCTGTACCTTTCTTCTGTACTTTGAGACTGGATCTCACTGAAACCTGGACCTTGCTGTTTAAGCTATGCTGCCTAGTCAGTAAGGCCCAGGGACCAGTTTTGTCTCTGCTTTCCCAGCTGGCTGTGTGTCATAATGCCCAGCTTTTATATGTGGATTCTGGAATTGAACCCAGGTTCTCTTTTCACATTTGTGCAAGAAGGTAACCACTTTACCAAGGGAGGCTCTTCAGAGAAACTGAGTTCTTGATCAGTAGAGTATGTGAACATGTGGCAGAAAATAGGAACAAAATCCTTGGCTTCTGGTCCATATTGTTGGTCTGGGCCATTCTTGTCCGATGGAAAAATGATGGTTTGGGATAGACTTCAAAAGACCAGAAACTATGGGAGAGAGGATTTTATGTGTCAAAAGAGATGACACATCCTAAAACTGAATCACTCAGGGCTGTAGAGACGGCTTATCAGTTAAGAGCCTGTGCTCTTCCAGGGGACTGCATTTCAGTTCCAGTACCCATGTTGGTCAGCTCACAACTCTTCTGTAACTCTAGCTCTAAGAGATTCACTATCTGCTTCTGGACTCTGAGAACACTGCACTTACACACACACACACACACACACACACACCACACATGCATAACTTAAAAATGTGAAAAATAAAAACATCATTCACCTATAACATCATGCAAGGGTATGTGTACGTGTGTGTTTGAGAGAGAGAGACAAAAAGGAGAGAGAAATCACCATCAATTTTTGTCATATAACCTGTGCCAAGTACGTCTGCCTTCGGAATTAATTTTTCTCATTTGCATGTGGGTTGCATTTTATTTCCAATTTTTTTTTGAGATGTCTCATATAGCTGAAGCTGGACTCAAGCCTCAAGAATGACCTTAAACGTATGATGTTATTGCCCCCTCTCCTGTATACTGGGATTACAAATCCTGTGCCAGGGAGTCAGGTTTATGCCACCACTGAGCTATAGCCACAGCCCTGTTATGCTCATTATTGAAGAAAATTCTTTGTCTTTTTGAAGCAATTTTAGAGTCCTGTAAGAACCAGGAGGCACGTATTTGGCAGAATGTGACCCTGTGGACTCCCAGACACCCCAGTATGACTTCCTGCTTGGTGAAATCCCTGGTGCACACCATCCAGGGGTAGCTCGTCTCTGTGTGCCTGGCAACCCACCTGCACTACAGTGGAGGGATGTGTTTATCACCTATTACTTGGATTTATGCAGCTAGTTTTTGGTGGCTGACCTAAAGGACCCTGCTTTCCTCTGTACTGTACCAGGCCCCTGAGGCACCATTAAAGAGACAGGACGAAGTGTTTCAAGAAGTATACACAGGGCTGCAAAGGCTTCCCTTCCCCCTTTTGCTGCGCAGTAAAGTGAGCAGAGTTTCAACAAGTAGGAAACAGCTGAGAAATCAAACAATTCGAAAGAGAAAGGTATCTAGGCACACTGTGGGAGGAATCTGCATTTATTCACCATCTGGTTCTCACCTTCTTCCATACTCAAGGACAGCCAGTTGTCCTCGACACCTACCTACAGCAAAGACCTATTTACCGGCTTTCATAGGTGTTGCTCTGTGTAAAGTCCTTTCTAGGAGATGCGTTATGACTTATGGAAGCTTCTAGATGTCATCGTACAAGACAGCTAAGGGCTAGTGAGATGGCTAATGGGTAACTGTCAAGCTGGTACCCACAATGTAGAAGGAGAGAACCTCTGACTTGCATATTCATGCCGTAGTGTGCACAAACCCACACATGTAGACAGACCATAAGTAAATACAAGTAAAGGTTGTGTTTTCTCTTTAAACAGTTGGTAGACATGCTTTACCCTCTACAAACGATTCATTCCTCCTCTTCTGATGGCTGAATGTGACTACAATGGCTGGAGCTAAAGTAGCTACTTTGGACCATTCATCACACATGGGAGAGTGGATCTCACGGGAAAATGAGAGAAGTCAGAAAATGTTAGCCCTGCATTGACTACCTGGAAACTTGTTTATGAGAAAGAAACAGCCTTTTAGCTTACATAGGCCATCACTACTTTACAAATCTGTTCCTTACAAGAGAACCCAACTCTGAGTAGTGTACTCGAATGTCTTTATTTACACAACGCTGATATCAAATATGAAATAGTTAAAAATTACTTGCTAAAGGAGAAGTAACAGATGTCTAGCAAAAATGCCATCACGGTTTGTATGTGGTACAAATCTGAATACTACTTAAGAATATCTGTGAGAAGGGCAGACATCTGGCAAATTTCCTGTGTATTGAAGACAAGGTGGTACAATGACTTTGTTCTTCCTAGTCGTATCTTCCTGGACATGCTGTGGAAGCTGGCAATTCTTTCAGGAAAGTTTATATTTTGCAGAAATTGTTAGAATAAACAAAATCTGAGAGTCAGTGGGCGATGGCTAAAGTGGGAATTGCTGAATGAAATGTACCAAATCTGTCAAATCTGGGCAACTGTGTATTTACTTCCTCTGGCTGTGATGGGTAATACTGACTGTCCACTCGACAGGATCTAGGATCACCTATGAGACCTGCCTCTAGACAAGTCTGTGAGAGGGTTTGAGGCCCTGGGCTGAACCTGAAGGAGAACGTGAGCTGAGCACCATCACAGCCCTCTGCTTCCTAACTGCATGAGATGAGAGCAGCTGCTCATGCTCCTGCTGCTATGATTTCTGCACCATGGCGGGCTGAACACTTAAACTGGAAGCCACAACAAACACTCTTTCCTCAAGCTTCTTGGATCAAATATCCTGTCACAACATGATAAAAGTAACTAACAAACCGTTCCGAGGTCAATGCGTAGTCATGCAGAGAGATGATCAGAGCTTTTATGTTGATTTTGTACTGATCCCAAATGACTCCCAAGGAACTGATCCCCACCCTTCTATCTTAGATCCCCTTCACGATCTTGAGGTGTTATCTACATGCCCATTACACAGAAAAAGGATTCAAGGCTTCAAGGAGTTAGAATACTTTTCTAAACTCAAAGACCTTTTGTTGAGGCTTAGGCCCTGTGGTGGTTTGAAAGAAAAAGGCCCCCTGAAGGGTGGGGCACTATTAGGAGATGCAGCTGTGTTGGAGTAGGTGTGGCCTCATCGGAGGAAGTATGTCACTGTGGAGGCAGGCTTTGAGGTCTTATATATACTCAAGTCATGCCCAGTGTCTCTGACCTCTTCCTGTTGCCTGAGAGTCAAGATGCAGAACTCCTAGCTCCTTCTCCAGCACCATGTCTGCCTGTACGCTGCCATACTTCCCACCATAATGATAATGGACTAAACCTCTGAACTGTAAGCCAGCTATCACAAATGTTATCCTTTATAAGATTTGCCATGGTCGTGTTGTCTCTTCACAGCAAAAGAAACCCTAACTAAGACAGGCCTCTTTCAATGCTGCCCCTAAGAAGACCTTCAGATCTTAGGAACTGGAATGACCCACCAACTTCTTTAGTTTGCTTCAAAACATAAAGCTAAGAGTCTGCTATTCCTTTGGGGTCCTGGAAATCTTTCACTTTCAAAAGGTTTTGTGTTAATCAGTTTAACAGTCAACTTAACCCAACCTAGAGTCACCTGGGAATAAAGTCTCAATGATGAACTGTTTAGATTAGAGTGGTCTGTGGGCATATCTATGGGGAGTTTCCTTGACTTCTAAGTGATATGGGAAGTTCCAGTCCACTCTGGGCAGCACCATTCCCTAGACAGGAACCCAGAAGTAGAGGAGAAGACAAAGCTAGCCGAGAACAAGGAGGAAAGGGGCCTTGCTTTTACTTCCTCTGCCCTTGACCGTGGGTACAAAACTGTCAGTTTCTGCCTTGACTTCTTTGATTTCTTTCTCAGACGATATGTCATAGCAACAGAACTGAAACAAGGACAGCTTCCTTCTAATTTCCCAAGAGATTAAATTATGTGAATACATTAGCTTTTTGTTGATATTACTTCTCATGCAATGCACACATTTGCAGCTCCAACCTAAGAAAACAGATAGCAAAGTACGACCACATCTTGGCAGTCTTAGGAACACTCCATATTGAAAGTAAAAGGCAGAGGGCAGCTTACCTTTTGAGTGAGTAGAGCGCGGACAACTTGGTTGGCTACCTACAATGAGAGGAAGAAAGTTGGTATCGGTGATAACGGACTTTCTGCGAAGGCAGGTTCATTTGTCAACAAATTTCCCACAGCTTCCAGTCTGTAATGAGCCCCTCGTACCCCTCTTCCCTCCACCTATGAAAGAGCTCTCTTTTCAGAACAAGTATGTCCTTCTGGGTAATATTTTGCTCTATCCAAAGGTGACCTTGTGGCTAATTAAGATGGTTCAGCTGGGAAGGTAATTCACACCTTGACTTTCACATTTCCATATTTGGGGAAATAAACTCCTTTCATATGGAAACTACTCCACGAAAGCTAAACCGCAAAGCTGTGAGAGACACCATCCTAATGATCTGCACTGTTCCCTGTCTCACTGGTTTATCATCTCCTTTGGCTTTCCTTCCACTGCTTTCCTGTCTTACTGTTCCTCTGTCTAAAATTAATGGTAACACAGAAAGGCAGACAGATGAGAACATGGCAGTCCATTTCCTGTGTGGCCCACGTCCCTCCTCTGTCTTCCCCTACATATTCTCCTTTCGTGTTTGCCTCTTGTAACAGAATCTGGTGGTTGTGAACTTATTCCACAGCAGAAGGATCCCCGCTTTGACTCTGGGGCCTGGGTACATCCTAGCTCTTTTATTCCCATAGGACAAAGTTCCAGCCAACAATATATAAGGAGACTATTTTTCTTGTGTGTAGTAGAGTCTCTAAGAAGAAGGGAGCTTGGATCACCGTTCCTTTCTTCTGTGTGGGGTCTGAAAGTGATGGCTGATAGAACCCAACTATGTGGCCCGTGGGGATATCTTCAAAGACCAAACAATAAAGTCATCTGCGCATATACTATGATGAGATTATGGAGTCAGTCTTGGTATCCATCAAATGAACAAAGAAAATGTAATATAGCGATACAATGGAAAATTATTTAGCCATAAAGAATAAAATCTTGTTGGTAGTAAAAACTAGATATAAGTGTAATCACCATGTTAAAAAAATAATTCAAACTCAGAAAAAATAGAAAATAACATGTTTTCTCTCATGTGTAGAATCTATATTTTTAAGAAAGACATGAAACTGCACAGAAAGCTATTCATGAAGAGAAAGAGAACCAATAGGATTGAGGAAGGGAGAAAAGACAGAGTAGCAGTGAGACAGATATGGTCAAAATGTGTTCTGTACATGGATGCAAATGTCAGTCATAACAACACCTACCACTTTGTATTCTCCATATCCCAATTTAAAAAGTGACTGACAACAAGCCCCACATATTAAGTCCATTTAGGCAGAGAAATCACAGAGTCAATCTTGCCAAGGGTTCCATTGTCTACTGCTGAACTTCCATTGAACTTGTGCACTATTGAGTTTCTTGCAACATACAGCAAGCATAATTCTCAGTATTGTATTATTACTGTTTGAGGCAAAGTGCCTGATCTTGAACTCCCTATGTAGCCAAGAACAACCTTTAACTTCTAATGCTTCTGCCTCCAACTCCCAAGTGCTAGGAATACAGGCCTGCCACACCACACCTGGCTTATGTCATGCTGGGATGGAACCCAGGGCTTTGTGCATGCTAGGCAAGTACTGTATCAATGGAGCCCTAGCCTGAGTAATCACTAATATCTTAACAGAATTTCAATTTTCTTCAAGCAACTTAGGACCCCAGAGAAAACTGGATTCCTCTTCAGACAAAGACATGAATCATAATGAAGCTAAGCCAACTTTGACATTCTGGTCCCTTTCAGTGCCAACTAGAGGGAGAGGCATGCAATCTTAGTCAGACTAAAAACCACACGGAAACTTAGCAGTATTTCTCTGAGTTTTCAAGGCCTCGACAGGCTCTCCATATAGTTTGTCACTATTTTCCCATAACAATGGATGTTAAGATCATGTTTACACTGCAGAGTTAAAAATACAGTAAGGATGTCCATTGCTAATCTTCAGTATCACTTGGAAGTTAGGCACCATATGGCTAACTGAAGTTGATAGGCAGGGGAGAGTTTTCTATGCCCATAGACCTAGCACTGAGATGGCAGAGGCAAGACTTCAAGTTCAAGGCTAACCTGGGCTACATTGGGAGACCCTTTTCCCCCAAATCAATAACTTAATAGGTTAATTAGGTAATATTCTTAATATAGTCTCTACATACAACATAATTTGTATAATGCGAAATTACATATAATATGCAAACTACATATTACAAGACTCTGCCTATCTAACTAAATCTGACAAGCATTAAAAACAAAGTTAAGGGCCTAGGGTAGCAGTTCTCAACCTGTGGGTTTCGACCCCTTTGGGGTTCAAATGACCCTTTCAGAAGGGTCACCTAAGACCATCAAAAAACACAGATATTTTCATTATGATTCATAACAGTAGCAAAATTACAGTTCTAAAGTAGCAATGATGGTTGGGGGTCACCACAACATGGGGAACTGTATTAAAGGGTCTCAGCATTAGGAAGGTTGAGATTCACCAGCCTAGAGAGATGTTTCAGTCCTATGTACTAAAGTTCAGAACACCACATCCATGAAAATACCTGTAACCCAGCTCTAATGTGAGCAGAGACAGCAAAACTGATGGTGCCTGCTGGCTTCCAGCCCAGCCACAAAAACGTCAATTCTAGGTTCAAAGCTAGATCCTGCCTGGAAGGAACAGGCGAAACATAATAGAGATGGTATAATATCTGCCCCCCTCTTCTGGTCTCTTTGTGCACACACAGGGGCAGGCACCCCCATACATGATGCATACACTCATAGAG
>LOEQ01011138.1:19795-45397 GCA_001685075.1 Bramus lutescens
CCACCCCACCCCCAAGCTCCTAATTTGCTTATGCCAATACCAGGCTGCTTTCAGTACTATGGCACTGTATCAGAGTTTGAAGTCAGGGATTGTGGTCCCTCCAGAAATTCTTTTATTGTACTGGATTATTTTGGCTATCCTTGGTATTTTTGCTTTTCCATATGAAGTTGAGTATCATTCTTTTGAGGTCTATAAAGAATTTTGCTGGGATTTTAATGGGCACTGCATTGAATCTTTAGATTGCTTTTGGTAAGATTGCCATTTTTACTTTGTTAATTCTGACTACCCAAGAGCATAGAAGATCTTTCCACTTTCCACGTTCTGGTGTCTTCCTTTATTTCTTTCTTCAAAGATTTAAAGTTCTTGTCATACAAGTCTTCCACTTGTTTGGTTAGGGTTACTCTAAGATATTTTATGCTATTTGTGGCTATTGTGAAGGGTGATGTTTCTCTGATTTTTTCCTCAGCCCATTTATCATCTGTGTAAAGGAGGGCTACTGATTTTTTTNAATTAATTTTGTATCCTGCTACATTACTGAAAGTGTTTATGAGTTGTAGAAGTTCTTTGGGAGATTTTTTGGGGTCACTTCTGTAAACTATCCTATCATCAGCAAATAGTGAGAGTTTGACTTCTTATTTTTCGATTTGTAACCCCCTGATCTCCTTTTGCTGTCTTATTGCTCTAGCTAGGACCTCAAAAACTGTATTGAATAGATATAGAGAGAGTGGAAAATATATTCTTGATTCTGATTTCAGTGGGATTACTGTAAGTTTCTCCCCATTTAGTTTGATACTGGCTGTTGACTTGCTGTATATAAAACAGCAACTTCTAAATATCATTTATTTGGGTGTAGAAGAGCAAAATCCAGAATATAAATTTTCACAGAAAACAGATTTTTTCATCCTCATTTATTTTTGCTTTATATAACTACTTCTTAAAGTTGAGAGCTTTTAGTACACATAAGAGTCCTTCTCACACCCCCCTCTCTCTGGCCCCATCCTCTTTTCTGTAACCCAGTTTTAAAAGACTCATCTTAAATGCCATGAGACAGTCAGAGGCGTGATGGAAGTAGGTCTCATTAGCAGAGCAGTCCAATTATGTCCAGCTTTTCCCACACCTTAAAAGAGGCAGTGCCCATTTCATGAACTATACAGAGAAACAGAGGTTCTGAGGGTTACAACAGAGGTATTTATATGCAGGGTCATTGGAAGAGGCTTTAAATGGGAAATATCAAAAGAATGAAAGTCTGTGGCAGCTTTCTCTTCACAGTATCCTGCTAAATGATGACTGTGTAATTAAAATGAACAAAGTATGTGTCGATGTTACATCTTCGCAATCACAGCACTTTCTCTCTCCCTTTGTTTAACTGCTTTCTTCATCTGAAACTGGTGTTAAAAAATAACAGAAATAGAAGTTGAATGTATTCCTGCAGGGCTGTATTTTTAGTAGCTCATCACTTTTTAGAAGTGACTTAGAGGTTGCAGAGTCTAATTATGAATCTAAGAAGTTGGGATTGAGAAGAGGGGCATTGGAGTTAGAGAGGTTGAGAATAAAGCCAGGCAGGTTTGAGTGGGTGAAATGACTTCCCTCAAAACTCCAACCAGAACTCCCCCTGGGTTGCCTGCTGAGCAGGAGAATAAAGAATGTTAGAAAGCAGGGTTAATCCTTGACTTAAATGCCATTAGCAGAATATTTTGATGTGAAAAATTTCTAGTTGGTTTTAATAGGAAACTATAATTTCCAAATAATCCACGGTAAAATACCTGTAAATTTAGGCCAGTCAACGCACAAGACCACCAGACACTATAAAGAGCCTGACAGTAGAAGCAGAGGCAGAGGAAGTGAGACTGTGATCCAGGGAAGGTATTAAGGGTGAACATTTGACAACTTTACTAATAATCAAGAAGAATTTAATGACACTTAAATGCAATTTGTTATTGCTACTGATTTATGAGAGCACAAATTTTTATAGCATTTTATTTCCTAGTTACAGAATTTTATGCCTCAAAGATGGTACAAGAACCATATTCTGGCAGGTGAAACGTGCCATTTATCATGTTAGACATTTATATAAGGGTAAACTGAGGCATTACGGTTTGATAAGCTGGGTCACAGGAATCTTCCAAATTAAGAACTGGGACATAAATAAAGTAGGTCAGGTAGAAGAGAGGTAAGAAAAACCTAGTTAAGTTTATTGATCTAAGTGGACAGAAATAGGCACTGGGAAATGTGCAAGAGATGCAGGAAAATGGGCCAAATTACGACTAGATACAAAGGTGAAGAGATCCAGGTATTGAATTGCTGAGAAGGGCTTTGCTCAGAACAACCACTAAAATTTGATTAATTTATCAAGTGTGTGTTCTTTTAAATACTAGATGACAAAGGTGTTCTACTTAAAGAAAATACCAATATGTTCAGATCCCTGTAGTTTATTTTAAAGTAAGTAAATGGCTTCTTATGATAAACAATATTTAGAATTTCAAATTATTACTTTTTGTTTAGCCTATTTTAAGTACAATAATGAATGAATGAAACCCAAACTGAATGGACACCAAGGGATAATGTATTACTTTTACTGTTTTTTCAAGGTATATTATTTAATTATTGTTATTTTTAAGTCACTCTAAAGAAACTAATAGCTGTTATTGGCAAATTTCTGTTTAATATTGGTTATAAGTCTACAGATGATTTGAGTGACTGGGTGGATCTTTGACAGACTGATTATTTTGGTTGGTTTGTTCATGTGTATGTGGTAATCCTGTAGCTTGGCAAAAGAGGGTAGGTCTAAGGATTCAGGTGCTTGATTTTAAATATCATCATGCTGGCTGAGCCTTTAGTATCCTTTAACCTGGGAATAGACATCCAGGTAGTTGACATGACAATGACAAAGGACTAACAAATTGACAGTATGATTAGTTTGTTTCTTGGTGTTTAGGCTCAAATGTGGTATAAAGTCAATTCTTCCCTTTCACTGTTACAAACTCAGATTAAAATGGAGATAAAAATAGGTACCATTTATTGATGAAAAATGCTGTCAAATTACTTGGCATATAAGTATGAAGAAAGAAGTGATTGCTATTTTTTCATAACCACTTACTAACCTGGATTGAACTTCTTGACGCTTAAATCCTGATAAACATCATTCTGGCAAAACATCTGAAGGTAGTACTAACAAAAAGGCTGAGCTAAATTAAAACATCAAATATATTATAAAATATGCAAATATGTATTTATGTATGCATTCAAATGTGGAGTATGTGATTAATTCTCATGAAGTGAGAATAGGAAAGGTTATATGCACAGTATTTACAGACCTATAGATTAAAAATGTTTTCTCTATGTTGGTATCCATTGACTCATATGTATATTCTCTAATTCTAACTTTTTAATCCAAAACATTAATCACATAAGAACTTTGTGTATGAACCCATCAGAAAGTATTATATAAACTAATGTCAATATATTTTTCAGCATATTGCTTTGGCTAGAGTATAAGTGGTTCATATGTATTGGTTATTGCTATTGTTCATAAAGATGATTTTATTAAAATACAAGAATGAAGTTCTTATCGGAAAGATGCATTTTAACACGGTGATTTTTTTGTCATGCTAGTGATTTACATATTCATCATGTAGCACACAAAACTTTACCAGATATTTCAAACCTAAGTCTTATTAATGTCCAGGATCATCATGGAATATGAACCAAGAAGGCCTGGGATCACTCTTCAACATATGAAGCAGAAAAGATCCTAGACACAGCAAATTACCTGAGGGATGGTCTAAAATGACATTTTCTCACTCTACCCTATAGGTTTAAGAGAATGAAGGGGTGAATGAGGGTGTATGGACAGCATTTTAGAGACTTAATATCAGAGACCCTTTGTTCCTGCTGCCTTACGAGGTTTGGTTTCATGGTTCCACAGAAAGATCACATATGATGAAGGAGCCCAAATTCCATCATCCAGAAAGATTGATAGCAGCACAAGCATCTTTTCACTTGCTTTCAAGTAACTCATGATTCCAAAATAAGCTCACATTCTGAAAAAGTAAATAATGGCAAGCTTTCCTGTTTAAATAAACACAGCTCAATTATTCACAAAACAGAATTAGAGACCCTGCAATGATAACTTCTTAAAATAATTAGCTAATCAATTCTAAAACAGGATCAAATTCTTTAAAACACAGGCTTAATTTCAATTTTGTAAGCAAAATTAAGAAAAAGATGGCGGAGTTCAAGAGATTCATCTGATTCTATGGGCCATGTTTTCCAAGTATCCTTATCCTCCATCCACTCTGACTCTTACAGTCTTTTGTTTCCCTCTTCCCTGTGGTTCCTTGCTTTTAGATTGGAAGGACTTGAATTGCTGTGGGTCTTTGTAACTGCTGCCATGGGCTGCCAGAGGCAGCTTCCCTGATGACACTTGGACAAAGAACTGATCTATGAGTATAGCAGACAGGAGAATATCACTAGTAATCATCTCATTCATTTTTTTTTGTCAGACATATTTGTTTTTACCCTAGGTTACTGGGTTATCTAGTCTCTTGTTCCTAAGCTTCCAAGCTGTATTGGTTATAGACTCTTTCTTATGGAGTGGGCTTAAGTTAAAACTAAACATAGATTGGTGGCTTAAATAAGTTATGTGTCACCATTGCTCCAGCACATCTTTCAGAAAGGGCAGACTGAAGGTGAAAGGTTTTGTGAATGGGTTGGTATTCAGGTTTTTCTTTCAATACCGTGCAGTGACTATCTTCTCCGGGCAAAGAGACTAGAACAGGGGTGAAGGCTCCAAGCATGTACCAGCTTGACTTCTCCGTGTTCAATGAACTGTACACTCACAGAGACTGAAACAGCAAGCACTTGGCTTGTGTGGGTCTGTGTGGGTCTGTAACAGGTCTTCCGTACATGTTATAGCTCTTAGTTTGGTGTTTTTGTGGGACTCCTACCAGTGGGAGTGAGTGTACCTCTGACACTTTTGCCTTCTTTTGAGATTCTTTTGATTGCTTTGGTTTGCCTTGTCCGGTCTTTTTATGAGGGCTTTCGCTTTGTCTTATTGTATCTTGCTTTGTCCTCGTTGACTCTTGTGTCTTAGAGGACTGCTCTTTTCTGAAGAGAGAGCAGAGTGGTGTCTCAGTGTCTCACCTGACAGATCGACAACAGATAAAATTGGGAGGGCATCCAGTGAATCCTCTGATGCACCTCAAGTTTATTACTCAAAGTTCTTACATACTCAGATCCAAAACAGGGTAGAAGGCAAAGGTCTTCTTTACCCTGACACAAAGAACAAACAAAGAAATTTCCTCCTTACATCTGCAAACATCAAGTGACCACATCCTGGCTCAAAATATTCCTTTGCCTAGGTAAAATATCCTGTAGCCACACCTTAGGTCAAAACATGCTATCATATAATGTTCACCAGAGAGGATCACCTCAATTACATTTTTATAGATGTATGCCTGTATGTGTGAGTGAATATGTGCTCATATGTTGCAAGGTTTGCATACCTATGAAATATGTTCATTTTGATGCTATCATTAACTTACCAGATTTACCTATTTTAGGTAATAAATAACATTAAACAGTCTTATCTTCATATTTCTTTACTGGTAAAGATGATGTTCTTGATTAATTTTATTTTTTTTCTTCATGTATATTCTATTCTCTTATCTAACAAATTTTCTGTACTTTTTAATTCTCCCCATTTCAAGAGAGTAAATACATGTGATGACTTTAGGTGACAGACACAGACCCAAACCAAATATTCTTATTCTAAGTGCAGTTTGTGATTTTTTTTGCATTGACAAGAATTTCTTCATGATACAATACTTTTGAATTGTGCTCCCTACTAGACTATAATATATTCATTTCAACAAGATTCTTAGATAGTTACAATTTATGATAAAGTCTTAGAGGTACTATTAGATTCTGCAGGAATAAGATTTAGGAATATTTAAATGAGATACTACACATGTGGGTACAACTCTTTTGTTATATGTATAGCTATTGTTTATGACTAGAGTGTCTATTGCTGTAATAAGAACACTGAGATAAGATGGTAAATATATATTTGTATGTCAAATATCTTATTGCTTTTCAACTGCAGGGAGTCTTTTTAAATAGCAGAGAAAATTTGTTTACTCAATATTTAATGGGTAGTTTTTGTCACCCAAAGGCCAAAGGAAACGCAAGTCCACAAGAGGAAAATGTAAAGGAAGAGTGTTAAAGCTAACAAAATTGAGGAAAGGAAGAGACGTATATGTGAAATGTAAGGAGCTGGAGAAAGAGGAGAAGAAGGTAGGAGGAAAGGCCAAAAGAATCAATTCCAGATCAGAAGAGATGGCAAATGTGATCGATATTTAGTGAACCAAAAGAGTAATGGGAACTCAGCTTGTTTCCTTCTAAAACCCAGATCACCAGCCCTTTGATGGCAGCATCCATAATGGGCTTAGCCTCCCCCATCAATCACTAATTAATAAAATGCCCTATAGTTTTAACTACAGCCAGATATTATGTGTAAATAAAATTTCAGTGTGCAATGAAATTGTCAACTCTCTGTCAAACTCTCACCTCCATATCTGCTAAAGAATAACTCGAGATCGTTCTAAGGTTCTGAGGTTTAGAATTCTACACTTTGGCTCTCATAGAGCACTGAGCTGAATTTTCAGTGCTGAAGCAAATGTTTTGGCCTCTTCTCCCTGCTACAACAGAGACAAAAAGAACATTAGTTTTTATCATGGAACTTAAGCGTCTACATTTTAAACACAGACCATATACTGCAATGTGATATTCCTCTGTAGAAAAGATATTTATATTTAAGAATAAAAGTAGTTAAAAATCTTCTAAATTCAAGAAAAAGAAACAAAGGAGTGTTATGGTCTTAGTTATCTAATTGTTGTAAGAAAGAAAAAAATATTCTGTTAATTTTGAGATGTGGAGTAAGGGACAATTTAACAAAGTAAATTCAATGTTATTAGTAAAGAATATTCCAAGGACAAAAGTTCATCTGCAAGTTAATATGCATTTTGAGATAAAACTATTATATCCAAAATTCTAGGAAAAATTAAGTTGAAACAATTGAAATAGCTTTTGATTTTCTTCAGGATTTCTTAGAAGTGTTGTTGCGCAGTAGCAATTGTAAGGAATTCATTGTTAGAGGACAGTGAACATGCATCTGTTGCTTAGCAGGTTTTATCATGAGTACCTTTTAATTTGTCACTGTTGCTATGCTCAAGGTGAGCTTTCTTTGAGAAATTTGATATGACTTTAGGGAAACCACTTATCTTTTAGTGTCATTTTCTCTCTTCTGTATAAATGAGAGGGTTGGGTTAGAAATTATTAATGTTCTTTCCAGGTATAAAATGATACAGTTAAATAAAGCCTGAAAAATATTTAGCTGTATTTGAGATAATAATGAGTCAGTGAATGATACAGAACAAGATAATAAGTCTATCAATTTGTGTAGTATAGAAGATCAATTGTATAGAGGATCAACCACACTGGATTTCAGTGGGCTCAAGCTGTTAGAACATAAGGGGCTTCTAAGCAAAGGAGGGGCAGAAGGAGGAATATATCAAGAAAAGCTTTTTGTATCAAGAAATACTCATCCAGAGACAGAACTGTATTTGAACCATGTAGAAAAGGAAACATGCTTAGAGTACAGAATCATAAAGCTATGGAAAATGTAGCAATTGAATTTCTGTTCTATAAGAGATAGATTGTGACTTACCATCAGAGTGTTTATTTTATTCTGTGTGTACCTGCTTTGTCTTCTGAAAAAGGACGCTTAAAAGAAATTCCATACTAGCTCAGAACTGAGAATGATAGAGGATTATTTATTTAGGGGTAGACTCACAAATCACAATCCTCTGCTGGAAAGGAGACCAGCAATGGAATTCCACAGCAGAAAAGAGGCCATAAGTGCGCTTTACATTAGCATAAATAGTATAAGGGGCCCTGCCCAAGTGGGCAGGTAACTTAAAGGTTACTGGCGATAGGAATTCCTACAGCAGTCCTCTCTTTCACAAGGTCAATTTTGCTAACATGTAGGGGATGTAGCTAGCAGTTGGCAACCTAACACTTTTAGTTAGTTTCTCTTGCTATAACAAAACACCATGACCAAAACAAGTTGGGAATAATGGGTTTATTTGGCTTCTACTTTCTTATCACTGTTAATCATTGAAGGAAGTCAAGACAGTAACTCAAGTAGGGCAGGAACCTAGAGGTAGGAGATGATGTAGAGGCCATGTATCGGTACTGCTGAATGGCTTTCTCCCCCTAGCTTGCTCAGCCTGCTTTTCTATAAAACCCAGGACCTCCAGTGTCCATGGTGGGCTTGTCCTCCCCCATCAATCACCAATTAATAAAATACCCTACAGGCTTAACTACATCCATATCACATATAGTTGTTTTCCCAACTGATGCTCCCTTCTTTGCTGATGCTAGTTTATGTTCAGTTGAAACAGAAATACCTAGTATTCTATCATTAAAGACTTAAATATCTTTTAGTTATAGGTAAGACTCCCTGGAGGGCATCTATGATCTCAGATAGGGGTGTTAATGACACCATCTGGCAGTATTGCAACATGGGTTTTATATATGAAGGCTGTAACTGAGATTTTAGAAAGCATTTCATGGTACAGCATTGAGGTGGATAGTATTCCAAGAGATTGAACTAGAACTTCACACCCCATCTCCAGAATAGTCTACTCTGTCTCTCTTCATAACAAATGAATGCAACACTAACTAGTAGTTCAAATTCAGAGGCTAGTGTAGATTCTTCCTTCAGTGAAAAAAAATAAAACAACTGTAGCCATTTTTAAAATGTCATAAGTAAGTTCCACAGCTTCCTTAGACTTACTTAAGACACAAAAATAGAGTATCCTGTCTGGAATGCGTACTTTACTAAAGTACATTCAGAAAAGGGGAACAATATACCTCATTGTTATGAGTTTTAGAGAGATTGATTATCTAATGGGGCTCATAACCTGCTACCGAACCATCAAGTATAGATTTCCCAAGTTACTCAGATCTTTTGTCTGACAGAGCCAATACATAAGAAATAAAAAGTCATTGTAACCTTGATGGGTTAAAAATGACTGAAGTGAAGTTTGGCCAAAGCAGCACAGTGAAAGCACCTTGCTCATGGGGAGATAAGATATGTCTTCCTCTATTGACTATAATTAAAAGAGAAATGAAAGAAACATGAAGAGGACCTGTATTCATTCCCTCTCATACATGCTGCAGGGATGTATCAAAGAGATGGGAACTGACACCTTCCATCTCTAGGACACTCAGAGTAGAAATATAGTCACTATGACAACATGTTCAGTCATTTGCAAGACATCTTTCTCTATCAGAGGAGACAGATGAAAACTGACAACTCTCCTCTCACTCACTCTGTAGCTTAGTCGACCCCTTAACTCTTTCCAAATATACACTCACTCCTTACATGCCCTGACTTCGTGTGCTCCTTTATAAGAACCTGTGAATTGTAATTTATGCTGTTTATATATTTTTGGGTGTAAGATCACTTGGTGGATTGACCCAGCAGAGGACCATATCATTAAAGAAAACTGGATCTTTCTCTCCCAGAAGCCATCAATGATTCACAACCCCCAGCTATGGGTGGAGCTATGGCCCATTCTCATGCTATGCTAGAATGTTGGCTGACTTGATGACTGTGCATGCAACTGTAGTTACTATGAGTTCATGAGTGTAGCCATGAGGCTTATCAGAGTCAGCAGACATGGCTTTTCTCTATTCTTACTAACAACTAACCACTGGCGTTTCTAATTTTTTAATTCATGCTTCTGTGATGGGCTAGAACTTTGGGGGAGGTCTCAGTCAGTCATCCACTGTACTTTGACCAATGAGAAATTTCTGTAATAATTGTCAACCACTTCACAAAGAAGCATCTCTGATGAAGTCTGTGAACATCACTAAACTACATGCCCCCCCAATTTGCTTAGGCATAAAAAGTAGAGATCAACATGATACTATGTCTATTTATTTACCATGCAAAGACATGAGAGAGATATCACAACTAATTACCTTCTTGTGTTATGTGTGTGGTTATAGGGCTTGAGATAGCCCAGGGGATAAGAACATATACTATTCTCGCAAAGGACACAGGTTCAACTCCTATCATTCATGTCGAAGAGCTTATAATTGCCTGTAGGTCTAGTTCTTAGGCACCCTGATGACTCTGACTCTACAAGTATTTCCCTGCACTCATGTACATATGCTACCAATTGATAAATACACATGATTTATAATCAAATCAAGTTTTTTTAAATAAAGATTTGAATAAGTATTTTTTTAGATGTATGGTCATACATATCTTTCAGCAACTTTATTGTCTCACTATTCAGTAACAAATAAATTCCAGGGCAAGTATTATTTAAATGCTCTGTGGCCACTGATGTTTTAGAAGAATATTTAATGACATGGAAAATTTCACAGAAAGTTTTATATGGTTAGCAACCAGCTTCAAGCTTTTTGCATCTTGTCTGAAACGACATTCTGTTATCTTTTTAACTTTCTATACAATTATGCTATTGAAGAGGAGTCTTGAATTAAGAGAAATTTTGGTCCTAGGAAGATGGGTTAATCAATAAAGTACTAGCCCATGTAAGCATGAGGAAATTAATTCAGTTTCCAGAACTGACATAGAAAAGCCTGATGTGGTAGACCATGTTTGTAATTTGGGCTCTTGGAAAGCAGAGGCAGACAGATTCCTGGGGCTACTGGTTGGCCAGCCTAGTTAAATAGCCAAGTTTATGCTAGTGATAAATCATATATAACAAAGATGATAGCCGCTGAAGAATGATATCCGAGGTTGGCCTCTGGTGTCCAAGTGGTATTATTTCAGTTGTAGAAAGTCACCTTTGAAGACATACCTTCTCATGTGAATAAACTTTGCATCAGAATTAAATAATAATCTCCAAAAGATAAGCATCTGAGGACAGTGTCCCTTGGTATGTACTTTAGACAAAGGACTGCCATTGAGTATGATAATTTAGAAAGAACCACTGCTTACACATGTAGGTTGATAAGGCAGATTACAAATTGAATCAGAACAATTCTATTGCTCACAAGAGCATAGATGTCCTGTGACTCAAAATTTAAATGCCTTAGGAATTTACAGAAAACATAAAATGTCATTCAACTTCCAAGACATATGGCAGGGTATTTAAAACAAATTATTCATAACGCAAAATGCCATTCATTAAGAATTAGTGCCCTAAGTGAGAAAGGATAAAAACTTAGGGTGTATACATCATATATATTTATTTTAAAATCATAAAATCCAATCATATACTTAATAAAGGCGAGATTTATTCAAAATGTTCTCGCAGATGTGTGTTCACTGTGTAGCTCTACAAACAGAGGCTATAAAAGTTCACTGCAAGTGAAAATTATGATTGGTTTAGAGCTGAAATATACTGTCTGTAGCTGTTTTCCAAATCTCCATTGATAATAGAGAGCAGAAAGGCTACTACACTCCATGTATAGACATTTGGAAACTCAGGGAAAGAGATACACTGTTTCTTTTCTTTTTCTGTTGTCTATGTTGCTTGTAATTAAGGCAGCACTTATGCAGAAAGCCTACATCTCAGTTACATTCTTTTACTTTGAAGGTGTTCATTCACAAGGGTGAAAATATTATGAAATATAAGTTCCAGTGTTGACTTCATATCTTTTCATGTGAGAGAGAGAGGATGGTGTACTTGAAAACAAAGCGCAGTTCAGGCAAATCCCTCAAGGGAAAAGTGCTTAGCTTCTCCTGAAACTTGTGAATATTTGGAGGTGTTTCTGCATTAATTAGTGACTTTGTTAAACTTAGATTTCTTGATCTATAAGTTACTGTACATTGCCATGAAGAATTTCACATACCCCAATGATCATTCACTGTGACTCTTGTGTGGAAATACACTGTTTTCTTCCCCTTGCCTTTTACCCTGTCCATTGCTTTCCAGGCATCCCATTACTCTTTTCTGTGGGAAGCCTTTACTTGTTCTGATTTCTCAAGATTCATAATCTTAATATCTTTTTGAAATCTACATATTCTAACTTCTTATAATTGTGTCTCTCACAAGAGTAATTGTCGGGCACTGTGTTGAGTTTTTATAAGCATTATTTTACTTAATTCTATGGCTGTCATAGAAGGCAGATATTAGATGCTGTGTGTGTCTTCTGTATAAATTTGTGAATACACAGTATGCAGGTGTACAAGTTTTTCCAAAAGCCTATGAAGGCAAACAGTGTATTATGTGTTTTCTCTTATGATAACCTGCCTTATTCTCCTTGGACCGTGTCTGTCACTGAATGGGACACACTCTATGTGGGCTGTGCTGGCTAACCAATGGACTTCCATGATCACCATGACTCTCTACCCTATAATTTCAGAATTAAAGACAAATTCAGTCACCTTTGGCTTCCTTTTGAAATTATTTAATTATTTATTTGCTTATTTCTACTGAAAATAGATTTTTCTTTCATACAAAACATCCCAAACACAGTTTCCTCCCCCACCCCCACTCCTCTCAGCTCCACCCAATCTCCACTCTGCCCCTAGATCCACTGCCTTCCATTTCATCTTCAGAAAAGAGCAGGCCTCCGAGAGATGACAGCCAAACAAAGCAAAACAAACAAGATACTTTAAGATAAAGCCAAAACCCTCATATGAAGTTTGGATGAGGCCCAAATGATACTCCATCCTACCATATGGTCACTTTCTCAACCATGTTCAAAGACACGGAACTAGATGTTCAATCAACAAAGGCCCCCTTAAAAAATAAAATCATCATGCAAAATCTAGTTACAGTTATCATTAACATTAGAATTTCATATAAATCAACCTTCCTCACTCTGACTTCCAGGGCAGTCTTCAGCTGTTTCTGTCTGTCACAGCCTTCTTTGAGAAAATACAGGTGAACTCTTAGGCCATGTTTCTCTAATGGAATGATTTTAGTCCACATGTACCTGTGTCATATCAAGTTTCAATATTTCTGTTACACAGAATGGTATCTGTCTTCTACTTATCACAAATCAGGTCTTGATGGTCTATAACATGGGATAAAATGATATTATCTACCATATAATTTATCTGAGTACTTATTGTTGGGAAAGAAGTGCAAAAAGCAATTGCTACCACACAGCTCACAATAATACTCTTCTTACTTCTCTGCCAATAGTCCCATTTTGGGGACACTTTTAAATACTCAGAAATATCTTGGAAGCAAGGGCAGTAGAAGCACGTATGTGCATGTGGCAGTGTTCATACTGGAGATTCCTTGTTTGAGTGTTGAGTAGTGGTGTAGTCATTGTGGGACCAATATGTCCCAAATATCCTAATTGTCCTGCTTGCTGTCATGAGCTTTATGTAAGAATGATGCAGCTAATGAACTCGGTAAATGAACCCAGAACCTGAGGTGGTAAATTGGATCACTGTATAGGAAATCTGGAAAATATTTATCCAGGAGTCCTGGGAAACTGAAGGAAAAGGTGGACAGTAACTACGAAAAATAATACTAATCTAGCATAATGGCAGTCCTTTGTGACTAAGGACCTATTAACTACCCTGATTCTAAGTCTTAATTTTTAGTTTTTTTAAGAATTATTTGTTTGTTCTATACAGCCCAGTGTTGGATAAAAACATGGTCAGACTGGTATACTGGCTCAGTCATGAAGTCGCTGGATCATGGAATCATTTACTTATATATAAAATCTTAAATAAATCACCCATTTATAAAGAGAAGTCACACGACTTGCCTTGAAACTCTATACTAAATAGAGATAGGTTTCTGAAGTCAATGAATTTAAGAATCACTGTGTATAAGATATGGGACATTTATACAGGACAAGCCAAGTCCTGATCAGGACTCAAAGGGACAAGAGAACTAAATTGCTGGAGTCTACTGAGAATTATTTGTCAATCAATATTTATCACATTTAATAAAAGATTTTTATAAGACTAATAGGAACTTTCTATGTGTTTGATATTTGTCACCATGATTGGCAGCTTAGGTTCTGAAATGATGCTTAAGTGACCATTATTGATCTTCTTAGAGATGATGTTAAAGAGAGAAATCCAATATGATATTTAATAAAGAAAATGAGAACTGCAACATTTGTGGGTAAAGGTAATTTATGCCACTTTGAATGTTGAGGTAATGATGTCTCAAACATTTTTCATATGAGTGATATTCAATAATTAGTAGGGTAGGCCCAGGAGAGAATTTGCTTTTGTGATAATTTTTAAATTCACAGTATTTGTAGTACAATTGATAGGCTAACACAAAGAACAACCATGTTATAATCTTATGGTTTTTGGTAATTTAAAATCTTATAACAATTTATTTCCCTGAGTTTATCCTTACTGTAATAAGATACAATAAATATAGTATTATTTGATTTACCCTCATTTTTAGTGTGATTTTCATAACTACAGTTTTTTTAACAAAAAATCCCAACTACTGTTGTCATGCCAACAAAATAAAATTTAAAATTCTAATTGCCAGCACATACCACTGCTGCACAAAAGTGGTTCATCCACTGTAGCCAAGCACGGAAAAATCACTAATGGAAATGTCTGGGACTAATTGGTCATCCTTAGTGTTTCTGAAATACCTTAATTTGGGCAATCAGGAATTAATATCTAGGGAACAAACACTCATATCTTAAATAAGTGAGGGTTCTACCTTCCATAAGAGAGTTTTTAGAAATGGTATAAGAACATAATTCTGTGTCTTCACCTATGCTTGAAAAAAATAATTGTTCTATTTAATAAGTGGCAAGTTTTGTTTAGACAAAAAATGTAATATGGTAAATTTTAACAAGATTCATGTGACCATCACCCCAATCAGGCTACAATTCATTTCTAATACCTCTTAAAATTTCTTTCATGTCCTTATAAAATCACTTGTTGCATAAGTAAACACTGAGTTTGTATCATCATAGAAGAGTTTATTTGCTTTTCAATTTCTTAGCAAAATATTCCATAAAGCATCCATTGTTTGTCATCTGGCATGGCATGTTTTTATAACTCATGACAATTTCACTGAAAAACATGCATTGTCTGTTATGTTTGAGAGCTTCATAATATTCCATCATAAGAATATACTAGAAACTCAAAATCTTGATAATACATACTATAAATTGTTAGGGGTATTTTCCCTGACAAATGAGGATGTTCATACAAAAGCATCCATAAATGTGCACTTTAATCTATGTTGTTAATTGCTGAGGAGTAAATACATAATAATATGTTTACTTATGGAGACACTCAAGGTTTTTGTTGTCATTAAAGATTCTTAAATTCCTATCTAACATGCTTGTTATTCTAGTAATTTATTTTTGGTAATGTCTCAGTTTTAGTTTTGCCAATTCTACAGAATATACAGCTAAGTAGAGTTGTTAAAAAACATCATTTATTTTTAGAGGATAAAATCTCATGGCAATTTTTTTGGGTTTTTTATCTTTTATTATTGAGATTTGGAAATTATTTTGTATCTTAAATAGCAGTCATAAAAAGAGGGTGTTAATATAAGACATTTAATTGAATGAAATATAATGGATTTTTTAGTTATTTCTTTTAATGTTCAAGAATATTTTGGTTACCCAATGTCAGGAAGATATTCTTTTATTGTCATATAATTGTTGTATTTTAGTTTAATTGTTTAGGTGTGTGGTTGATCTGAAATCAACATTTGTATAAAGTGAGCTACTAGTCATTTTCCTAATGGAGGCAATGCTTTTTCAAATAAGATCTTTCTGAAAAATAAATAGCATGATCATACATAGTCAGGTTTATTCTTAATCTGCTCTTTTATTTTGTCAATTTATTTATTGCTAAAATAAATAATTGTCATTGCAATACATTTACAGTAAATCTTAAAATCATTTATTGTAAGTCTTCTAGGTTTGTTATTTAAGACTGTATTGAGTATCTATATAGGAAACTTCCTTAAGTTCATTACCTTATACAAATGTTACTTGCCAATAGCTATAACAAAAAGATTCTGTAAAATTTACAGTTTGTATTGAATTTATGTACTATTTCGGGAGAACTGAACATCTAGGGGAAAAAGAACATTCACATATACACCTATTTTAAACTTTCTATTCATACATTTTGAGTTTAAAAAAATTCGTATTCTTTGAGGTTCATATGTACAAATAAATATGAAGATATATTCCCCCATTCAGCATGAGAAACCTACCAGTGTCCATATTCCTCAGGAAGAACAGAAGAATGATCCTACCTACCCCAGGAAACAGCCACAACTAAGAGCTATTTAGTGAGGAAATGGGCCAAGAGATTATCTCACCTAGTGATTTCTGATATTTTTGTTGACTTAATCTTGTCTAGGTTCTGTGCAAATAACCATATCAACTGTGAGTTCAAGAATGTACCAGGCATGTCATGTCCAGAGGACAGTATTTCTAGAGTATGCATTTCTCTCTATTCCCCAGTAGTTCTCACTCTTTCAGCCTCCTCTTCTGGTTTCCCAGAGCGTTGGCTTCTTGTTAAAGATTTTCCATTTAGTGATGAGCTCTCAGCATCCTCCCTGACCCTTTACAGGATCTCTGCATTGACTGTGTCCATTGCAGAATGCCTCACCCCTAAATAAAGTTGAGAATAGTCCTTGTCTATAAACATGACTGTAAGTTAAAATTCAATGATACTTATTAGCTACCCCATGCCAATTATGCTGCCACTGTGTCAGTGGACATTATTTACCTGGAAGCTTGATATTATTAAATTAAGGGTCAAATATTGTGTAAGTGCATTGAGCTGTTTTCTCCCAGCATTCAAATCAGCATTGTCCAGCACAATGAAAGCTCTTTGGCAGAAAGGGAGAAATCTAGTCATTTTAAAATAGAGTTTTCAATGTCCTACAGCCAAAATGTATAGTGTCTTCAGCAACAGGGTTTTACCAAGAACACATACGTAATGTTCATGACATTTCTTATTTGCTTATTCTGTAGAGAATCTTGGGTTTATATTTTATTATAAATTTCTAATTACTTTTACTTTGATGGCAATGATAAATGACATTTTTAAATTCACTTCTGTAGATAGAAGATTCTGTCCTGCCATGCCCAACAACCATTTATTGCCAAATAAACACACAGAGGCTTATATTAATTGTCAACTGTTTGGCCTATTGTTCAGGCTTATTATGAATCAGCTCTTACACCTTAAACTAATCCACAATTCTTATCTATATTTAGCCATGAGGCTTGGTACCTTTTCTCAGTAAAAGATTCTCATCTTGCTTCATCTGTATTGGCCTTGTATCTATATCTCTGCCTTTCCTCCTCCCAGAACTCTTCTAGTTTGGAAGCCCTGCCTATATTTCCTTCCTGGCTACTGGCCAATCAGCATTTTATTAAACCCATACAAGTGACAAATCTTTACAGTGAACAACAGCATTATCCCACAGCACACTTCTACACGTATTTGTTACTATTACTTAAAAGCATTCTTTGGGTAGTGATTCTGTATCCTACAACTTTGTCTAATATATATCTTTTAAATTTTTAATTAGTATTAATACTTTGAGTATGGTGATATATTTTGTAAGTGGAAATGATATTTCTTCCTAGATTCTCTGCTATTTATTTCTTTTATCTAAGAGATTATCATTGTAAATTTAGATAAAAATGCTCTAAAATAAATTTTGATATTTGTTCTCAACCTCAGAAACTTCAGAATTTCACAATTAAGCATTATAGTCACTCATTGTGTTCAATAAATACCCATTTTTAAAATAAGAAGATTTTTAGTGTTAGTTTTAGTCTATATCTATTACTATTGTAAATGCTGTTATCATGTGCTTTGTTTAAACATTGATAAGTATTTTATCATAAATTCAATGTAAGAAGCAGATCTCTGATTTGTCTTTTGTATATAACAAAATACATAATTAATTGTTTTAAAATACTGAACCAAATTTATATTTTTTAGAACAATCCACTTGGTCACAATATATTATATGCTTTGCATTTTATGAAGTATGCTTGACATTGTCATACATATGCATTCATATGTATCAGTGTGGACAATGGCCTGAAATTAATTGATGAATTACTTATATATCAGGTTCTGTATTAAGTACGAAGTGATCAATAAAATTATTCATTATTTCTTTTTCTGTTTGTTTGATTTTGTTTTTTCAAGACACAGTTTCTGTGTATAGCTTTGGAGCCTGTCCCGAAACTCCCTCTGTATTCCAGGCTGGTCCCGAACTCATAGAGATCTACCAGCCTCCACCTTCTAAGTGTTGGGAAAGGCATGTGTCACCACTGCCCAGAAGCATTTATGTGATTTAGTACTAGTCCTAGTTAGTTTCAATTGTTTACTTAGCATAGCTTATGATTATCTGAGTGAAAAGTATCAATTTAGGAATTATGTAGATCAAGTATGCCTAAGTGCATGTCTGTGTGGGATGGTCTTGATTATTAACTGCTCTAAAAGGACCAGGATCATTGAGGGTAGCAGATCATGTTTATAAATAGCTATAGGAACTTGGGGGGCAGATTTGATAAAAATACATCATATATGTGTGAAATCAATAAAAATGGTAACTAAGCATGGACCTGAAGAAGCAATCCAATAATCATGTACCCTCCACCTGCCTCCACTCTTTCTGCTTTATGCTCTTAGTTGAGCTCCTGCCCTGACTTCTCTCTGTGGTGAACTGTCACCTGGATATGTAGGCCAAATACTTCTTCCTGAGACGATCTTGGTCAGAAGTTTTATCACAGCAACAGAAAAAAAAAAAAAGAGTGGTTCTTCTTCACCTGTAATCCTCGGTGCAATTAATTTTTGAATATATATGTACCTGTCTTTTCTTCATGTCATATAGTTAATCATAATATTTTACATAAATAAAAAGAAAAGGAAACATTTATGCATAGAGAAATAATTTTGTTTTTAAGGCTAGGGCTAGTTTTGTAATATTGATGGATTTTCAAGCTAATCAGCATTAAGTTGTCTATGACACTCTGTCTAAAATTCTATTTACTTCTTAAAGGACTTTTAACTGAGGTTTTCTCTGTAATTCATCAACATAACAATTGTGTTTTCTGGTTAGTTTTTGCACTCAGTCTAACAAGATTTTTCTATTTTATTGCTCATTTCACAGACTGAAATTTAAGTTCTATGGATTTGTAGTTTGGCTGTCTTCAGTTTTAATGACTTCCCTTTTATATGTAATTTTTATTGTCTAGTAGTAACAAGCAGCACAATTATTTCTCTACACTATTAGTGCAGAGTTAGATAATTTTGGTTAATATGCTTTTGTTACCATTCAGTTGAAGATTTTTGTTTTCCTCATGATTTCTTGTTTGTATATTGATTGGCATTTAAATAGAAGCTTCCTAGTCTAAGAATAGTGACAACTTTTAGCTAATTTGTTTTCTAACTTCTTTTTATTTATCCTATATGGTTTTCATATCATTCATCTTGATCCCATTAATTTCCTCATTTCTTCACATTCACACTTCACTCCTGCAACCCTATACACCCAAATAAGAACAAATTGAAAAGAATGGGGGAATAGAATGGAAAATATTTTAAAATCTCATCTTGGAAGCTGCAGTGTCCCACAGTGAGTCATGAGTGCATATCAAACCCCTTTGTCCATATTTCTTTACTTGCAAGTGTTCATTAAAAAGAGTTATAGATGTGGTTCAAGACCTCTGGTTTCTACTGCACCATTGATTCTAGACCTTCACTGAGACTCTGTAATCTTTTGGAGGCCGTGAGAGTTACTGCAGGTGACAACTATATTCAGATGTTAATCCACCAGAGGAGTGACTCTCCGGCCAAGGTTAATCTTGTCTAGGCAAGTTCTACAGTACCATTGATTCTGGAAACTGATGATCACATTTACTAGGACAACTTGGTGTCTCCCCAATACCTGCATTATAGTGTGCAATCCCTTGGGATGTGTACATATAATCTTATGGTTCAACAAAGAGCATATAATTAACAATCCCAGAGAACCTAGACAACAAAGAGGACCCTAAGAAAGTTATATATGGATCTAATATACGTGTGAAGTAGAAAAAGACAAGATCTCCTGAGTAAATAGGGAGCTTGGGGACCATGGGAGAGGGTTGAAGGGGAGGGAAGAGAAGGGGAGGGGAGGAGGGAAAAATGAATTGCTCAATAAAATCAATCAAAAAAAAAAGGAATGAAATTTAAAAAAGAAATGCCCCTACTAGAAACTACAGGTTAATAAAAAGAAAGTTCAGTGCCAGGAATGGGTTACTACTTTTGGAGTTATTGGTTAATAGGGTTTGATAGAAATTCCAAAACACAGTCTATTTCCAGTGCTATTAGTTAACAACCATGACTTCAGAGTTAGACACAATTGCTGAAAATACCACATATTTGAGTAAGAGAACTTGGAGAGATGAAGTTTGAACTCACCTGAAAAGTTTATCCCTACTACCTAGATTTTCCAGTACTAGAAGGCATTTTGCAAGATACTAGAGAAGAAAAGAAATGTTTAAACTTGCATAGTTGTTAAGTATTGAAATTACAATAATGACAAACTTGAAATTACCTGTCTATTGGAGCAATAGTGGCATTACTATCATGAAAGTACCCAACCATAGAAATAACCTAATTTGATTGAATTTAAGTTCTGCTCCACCAAAATGAAATCTGCACCTGGTACTCTTATCAGAACTTGTGATAATATAGGCCACAGGCCATAGAAGAGAAATTGATTATGTCATTCTTTTAAATTGGCATAATATTAAACCAACTGTTAGTGACTTATCATACCTGTAGGTTATCATGTCTTTCCGACCTCACTGGACATGCTTCTATTCTACATGACAGAGACCCACAGATGGCTGAGGATCAAAAAAAAAAGTAACAGAGAAATGAAAAGTGGATCTCACACCCTTCTCCAAAATCCCAGGGAGTGCTGCTGTGAAAGAGGGAGTAGAGTGATTGTAAAGGCCAATACTGGTGAATGAACGAAAGAAAAAAATATACCTAGACACAGTAGGAGAGCTGTACACATGCACATTTTATCCACACAACATCCCAGCATGGGTGCAGAGCAGAATTATCTAGTCCCAGTCCTAGCAGATGAGCTATTTGGTTTCACAGTTTCGAAGAAGTGGAAGTCAGTTTGCTTTAAGGATGTGGATCCTGGGTGCCAGTGGATGGCTGAACATCAGAGGATATATATGCAACAAAATTGAACTTAATGATTCTTTTTTTGTTTTTTTTTTTCAAGACAGGGTTTCTCTATAGTTTTGGAGCCTGTCCTGGAACTAGCTTTTGTAGACCAAGTGGGCCTTGAATTCAGAGAGATTCTCTTGCCTCTGCCTCCTGAGTGCTGGCTGGGATTAAAGGCAAGCATCATCACTACATGGAGAATTTGATGAATTTAAGATGCAAAATTGGGAGGTTACAGAAAAGTGGCTCAGGGAGGAGTTTGCGGGGGAATACAATCAAATGTCTTGCATATAATCCTCAAAGACCTGAAGACAAGAAACCTTTTACATTGACTTTTTAGTCTTGGTTTGCTTTTGTCCTGTGATCCAAATTTTCACATGATTTCATATTCCTTAACTTTGAAGAATTTTAGTACTTCCTGTAGTACATGTACAAAAAATCTTTGTATTTATCTGCAAATGTTTTCATTTGTCTTCGTATTTTTAAACATATTTTTATTTTGTAGAGGACCCTATGTTGACAGTGTTACTTCTTTGGTTTTCCTCTTAACACTTTCAATATACCATGCCATTGCCTTTTAGCTTCCACTTCGTACGATGAAATGTAAGGCTTCATTATCACTATTGCTTCATTTCATTTCTCTATTGTTTTCAAGGAGTCTTTGTTTGAGAGACAAATTCTGTGCAGTTTCTGTTTCCTTTTGTTGGCTTTCAGGTATGCTGAGATTGTTATTCTTTTACCTGTCTCTGTCTCTGTTGTCAGCTGGACATTTAATCCTATATAAGTAGTTGTATCGTTATCAAGAAATAGAAGCCAACATGGTTTGTTTTTAATATTTATGCCTGCATTGGCTATTTCTGGTGCACTTCATCCTTTTGTGTGGAAGTGTGCTCTGTCACTTCATTTTCTTTCTGTCTAGAAAGTGTCTTTAGTGTTTCCTTTAGATCAGGTAATCTGATGGCAAAATACTCTCAGCTTTCTTTATTAGAAAAAGCTTATCAATTTCAAAAATATTCTCACTGAGTACTGAATCCTCTCTCCGTCTCTCTGTAATGTTCTCTCTCTCCTTCCCTCCCTTCCTCCCTCCTTCCCGCCATCCCTCCTTCCTTCTCCTATCTCTACTTCTGTGCATAAGAGAGATTTCAGAACTGATCTGTTGTGGTTGCCTTACACATTTTTAGAGAACTTTGGATACTCTTAATGTTGAATTCTATATGTACCAAGTTTCCTCTGCTCTGTTTCGTTTTAACATTTTAAACTATGGCTTCAGAATTTTGATTAATAAGCTACTCTATATTGTCATCCTTGTGCTTATCTTCTTTAGTCACCCAACCTCTGTCACACCACTCAGCAGCTTTTCTAAAATTATAGCACCTATTGTTTTAAGAAAAAAAAGTACCTTTTCTGCACCCTGCTCATCCCAGACCTGAAGATTTCTATGTTAGACTGTTATATGCATCCACAGTGCACTATATCACTTTTCGTTTATTCATACTTGTTCTCTTTGTGTTCTGATTTGACTACATTCTTTCCTAAAATTCTTGTCAAAGCTTAGTTCTTATCTGCAGTAGAAAAGGCACCTGGGGAGATAACTAAGCCATGGGTCCTTCTTCAGATGAATGAAGTTGATCTTCTCATAAGAGAGTGCAAGGTAGCTATTGGGCTCTTTTCTCTTCTTCTTTTCGCTAGGCAGGACACAGAATTTGTTCCTTTGGAAGATTCTGAAGGAAGGGGGCATCTTCCAGTGGCAGCCGCACTCAGCAGGAAAAGACCCTCTCACCTTCTGTAATGATGGGAGATGAATGTCTGCCGTTTGTATAATGCCCTGCTTCGGGTGTTTTCTTTCAACAGCATGAGCAGTTTAAAACATAGTGCTGATGCTTGGATAGTATATAGTGTTAGAACTGCAGTACTATGATAAACTTTCCTTCTCAAGCTTGACATTATTAATTCCACACAAGGGTTTGCTCCTGTGGTACTACAGCTATCTTCCTTAGAATCCATATTTGCTATATTTTATAGTTTCCATTTTCCTCACCATTATTTCTATATTATCCTTTAATTCCTCCAGTAACAAGGAGTGTATTTATATTGTTTCTATTTCAAAATGCTTATATGCTAATTTCATCATTTCATTCGCATATGAATTTACTTCTATTTATTGATCTTCCCTCAGTTTATGCCATATCACTTGCTATTAAGATGACAATAATTTTCCATAAGATACCATATATCTACCAACTTGACATTGGAAATTACTCCATTTTTATAGATTTCCTTTTCTGCTTTTTGTTCTTTCCTAAAAATGCAATACCAAAATAGTTTATGTTTACAACAAAATTGGAAAGATAGACCATATGATTTACATGCCTTTTTTGGCAAGGCAGTCAGACTACAGAATTCTTTTTCCAGAATTCTGTTCTCATTGTCCCGCCTCTACTTCCCTCCTCATTTCCCCACCTATACTTTCTGCCTGGCTACTGGCCAATCAGCATTTTATTAACCAAGTATAAGAAACAAATGTTTAAGGGGTAAAATCATTGTCCCGCAGCACTTCTCCCCCTTTTTTAAATAACAAAAACTCTGAATCTAATATTCTTTGTTTAGCTTTTTCCCTGACTATTATCCATAACAACTTGTAACCAATATTATAAACAAAGGAAAATATCCATAGTCCATATTTTTGGAATGAGGGCATAGTTTATCTAGGCTACTTCCTGCTGATTGGGGTTGCTGATAATCTTATGGGAACCTAAAAAAATAGAATTATGATCAAGTCATGACAGAAGTATCCTGTGAGGCTTGATTATCTCACGCAGCATCTTGAATCTGTTCTGGATGAAGAACTCAGACATCTGGGCCATCCTTTCTTACCAGAGATTTCTCAGGTGGTCTTCCTTGATTAAACCTGATTTTTCTTAACTCAAAATGAATCCATAGCTTCTCATTTCTTGTGGCAACAAAATCAAATCCTCTTTTCCAAAGGAACATATCTTTTGACTTCAACTTTGAAGTGAAGACATTTACAAAATATTTATGTTTTACTAATCCAGCAGCATTTTCATTCAAGTGTCTTTTGGCAGCTGTTGTTCCTTCCTCATCTGTCAAACAATTCAAAGACAACATAATAATATACAGTATCCAGACTCTCTGTGTATTTTTCATCTTTATGTGGCTTTATTTTAACCTCTATTTCTTTATTTTCAATTTTTGGCTTTTTGAGAAAGGATTTCTCTGTATATCTTTGGCTGTCCTGGAACTCCCTCTGTAGACCATGCTGTTCTTGAACTCACAGAGATCTGCCTGCCTCTGAATCTCGAGTGCTAGAATTAAAGGTGTGTGACACCACACTTTGATCTCACAGAGATCTGCTTGCCTCTTTCATATACGAGCTGTTCTGTGAATTCCATTGACATCATTCTTTCTCAGGTCTAATGTACAAGCAAGTAGTCTGCACTCTCTGTTACCCACTATTTCCCATTGTGGCAATTTGGGGGGAATGGTGACATCAGGATGAGTTTATGCAGTTCTTTGTCTTGCAAGCTCCTCTGTTCTCATGTTTCATATTGAAAAGCCACTCTTAGATGCATTTTTCTAGCTTTCTAATATTTACAATGGAAAGCTAAGTTCAGTCTCAGTTACTTCACATGGGTTGGGTCAGAAAAAATGTATTTGTGTATTTGCTTTAAGTGTTTGTCTCCTCCCAGTCTTCTCAAGAGAGTACAAGGTTCTCACCACAGTAATAGGCTTAAAACTCAAAATCTTGATGTTTCTTGTATGAATCTCTTAGAAATAGTTACCTATGTTTGCTGTGAACATTTATGCAGCATTGATCTCACTGCATCTTAATGAGCCCACTTTTTTGTAAACACTTCTAATAGTCTTTAAAAAATTCCCTTGGCTGGGATGGGGGTGAGTTCAAGGAGGCGGGAGTCCCTTAGTTTCAATAGCCTGCTGGCAGCAAGGCAGACCCATTGTCTGTGAGGTCCCCTGACAAGCAACGGGCTCTGATCTGGCAGCAGAATGTCCATCGGAGGGGTGAGTGCATTCCTGACCCACATGGTCATTCCCCAACCCCCCAACACCGCCCACTGTCCCTAGCTTCCAACCACATCCCAGCTTGCATTCAGGCACCTCCTCCCTTCCCTTCATGGGGCAAAAGATCCCCCAGCTCAGCCTGTTTGGGCGCTGGGACCGGGATGAGTTCAAGGAGGTGGGAGTCCCTTTCTTTCAATAGCCTGCTGTCAGCAAGGTAGACCCCTTGTCTGCGAGGTCCCCTGGCCAGCAATGGGCACTGATCCTGCAGCAGAACATCCATCAGTGGGGTGAGTACGTCACTGACCTGTGAAAAAGGACATCAATAGCTTGCCTGTAGCAAGGTAAGCCTGTTG
>LOEQ01011139.1:0-18371 GCA_001685075.1 Bramus lutescens
ATGGAATATCTTGTTTTGTCCTTCTATGGTGATTGAAAGTTTTGCTGGGTGTAGCAGTCTAGGCTGGAATCTGTGGTCTCTTAATGTCTGCATAATGCTTGACCATGACCTTCTGGCTTCCATTGTCTCCAATGAGAAGTCAGGTGTAATTCTGGTAGGTCTGCCTTTGTATGTTACTTGGCCATTTTCTTTCGCAGCTCTTAATATTCTTTCTTTACTCTGTATGTTTAGTGTTTTGATTATTATGTGGCGAGGGGCCTTTTTTTTTTGATCCAGTCTATTTGGTATTCTGTATGCTTTGTGTATCTTCATAGGCTTACCTTTCTTTAGGTTGAGTAAGTTTTCTTCTATGATTTTGTTAATTATATTTTCTGTGCTCTTGAGTTGAACTTCTTCTATACCTATTATTCTTATGTTTAGTCTTTTCATGGTGTCCCATATTTCTGAATATTTTGGGTTAAGCTTTTGTTAGATTTAATGTTTTCTTTAGCCAATGTTTCTATTTCCTCTATTGTATCTTCAGTGCTTGAGATTCCCTTTTCCATCTCTTGTATTCTGCTGTTTATGCTTGCATTTGTGGTTCCTGATTATTTTCTCGTATTTTCCATTTCTATAATTCCCTTGGTTTGTGTTTTCTTTGTTGTCTCTATTTTGGTTTTCATATCTTGACTAATTTCTTTCATATTTTGACTGCTTTTTCTTGGTTTTCTTTAAGGGATTTGTTGATTTCTTCTAATTTTTTGTTTGTCTTTTCCTCCATTCCTTTGAGAGAGTTTTCATTTCATTTTTAAGGACCTCAAACATTCTCCTAAAGTTATTTTTTAGGTCATTTGCTTCTGCTTCAGTTATATTTGGTTGTTGAAGTCTTGAACAACCACTAGATTTTATTGGTGTCATGTTGCTCTTTGTGGTGTTGAGTGTGTTCTTATTTTGTCTATCCATCTTTTCCTCTGATTGGTGTAGTTGGCCTTGTGTCTTTGTTGATCAGTCTTTCAGGTGCCAGTGGATCCAAGACTCAGATGGTTGCTCTTTGTGGTGCAGTCAGGGCCATGGTTCCAGTTTCCCTGAAGGTTACTCAGCGTTACAGTAGGTTGCTCTGAAATACTGGGGGTTGTTCGGGCCTGCTCCCACGGAGGTTGCTTGCTTGGAGCTGTTCCTATTGAGATCACTGCCTTGGGCCTGCTCCAGCAGATGTTGCTGGCTCTGGCCTGTACCTTTGGAGAGGTCACTGATTCACGCCCAGTGCTGCAGAGGTTTCTAGTTCAGCCCTATTCCCTTAGCAGTGGTTCCCTTGTACTTGCTCCTGTGGAGGTCCTTGCCTGCTCTGGTGGAGGCTACTGGCTCAATCCTGCTCCTGTGTAGGTCACTGGCTCAGGTCCATTTCCAAAGATGTCCCTGTCTCAGGCCTGCTCCCTTGGGGGTCTCTCTCTTGTACCTACATCTGTGGAAGTTGCTGCCTTGGTCCTGTTCCAGCAGAGGTCATTGACTTGGTCCTGTTCCCATAGATGTCCCTGGCTCGGGCCTGTTCACTCGGAGGTCTCTGACTCATGCCCAGTCCCACAGAGGTCTCTGGCTCAGGCCTTTGCCCTCAGCGGTTGCTTCCTTGTACTTGTTCCTGTGGAGGTCCCTGCCTCTGGCCTGCTGCAGTGAAGGTCACTGGCTCAGGCCTGCTCTGGTAGAGGTTACTGGCATGGGCCTGCTCTTGTGGAGGTTGTTGCCTTGAGCCTGCTCTTGCAGAGGTCACTGTCTTAATCCTGTTCCTATAGAGGTTGCTACCTCAGGCCTGCTCTGGCTGAGGTAGTTGACTCAGGCCTGCTCCAGTGGAGGTTGCTGGCTCAGGCCTGTTCCCACAGAAATCTCTGGCTTGGGCCTACTCTCTCAGAGGTCCCTGACTTGCATCGGATCCCAAAGATGTCTCAGGCTCACAAAATGAAGTCTTAATTCTGAACATTTATGCCCCAAATACAAGGGCACCCATATCTGTAAAAGAAACATTACTAAAGCTTAATCACACAGCAAACAACACATATTAATTGTGGAAGATGTCAACACCTCACTCTCTCCAATGGGCAGTCTGTCAGACAGTAATTTAAGAGAAAGATAAGGGAACTAGCAGAAGCTATGACTCAAATGGACTTAACAGACATCTACAGAGCATTACATTCATCCATACACAAAAGAATATACCATCTTCTTGGCACCTACCTCATTGAATCTTCTCTAACATCAACTACATATGTTATCTCAACAAATAGCAAATCTCAACAGAGACAAAAAATGGAATAACCCCCTGTATTTTATTGGATCACCATGTGTTAAAGTTAGAATTCAACGACAACACAAAATACGGAAAGCCTACAATCTCATGGAAAATGAACACCTCTCAACTGAATTGCCACTGGGTCAAGGAAGAATTAAGAGAGAAATTAAAACTTTCTAGATTTTAATGAAAATGAATCCACAACATACCCAAAATTATGGGACACTATGAAAGCAGTGTTAACATAAAAGTTCATAGCACTAAGTGCCCACATAAAGAATTTGGAGAAATCTCACACTAGTGACTTCATAGCACAACTGAAAACTCCAGAATAAAAAGAAGAAGACCACCCAGGAAGAGTAGACGGTAGGAAATAATCAAACTCAGGGCTGGAATTAGCAAAATAGAAACAAAGAATCAGTGAAACAAAGAGTTTGTTCTTTGAGAAAAATCAAGCTAGATAAACCCTTATTCGAACTAACCAAAAGACAGAGAATGTCCAAATTAACAAAATCAGAAATGAAAAGGGGACATATCATCACTGATCACTGAGGAAATCCGAAGAATCATTAGTTCATACTTCAAAAACCAAAAGAAATGAACAATTTTCTTGATAGGTACCACATACCAAAATTAAATCAAGACCTGATAAACAATTTATATAGACCTATAATCACAAAGGAAATAGAAGCAAACATTAAAAGTCTCCCAATCAAAAAAAGTCCAGGGCCAGATGATTTCAATGCAGAATTTTATCACATTTTCAAAGAAGAGCTAATACTAATACTCCTCAAATTGTTCCACACAATAGAAACGGAAGGAACATTCCCAAACTCTTTTTATGAGGCTACAGTTACCGTGATACCCAAACCACACAAAGATGTAACAAAGAGAATTACAGACCAATCTCCCTCATGAACATTGAGAATTACAGACCAATCTCTCTCATGAACATTGATGGAAAAATATTCAGCCAGTGCCTTAGCACAATATGGCAAGGTAGGGATTCCAAGGAGATGATGAGGAGAGAGTAGGTAGAGTTAAAGAGAAGCCATGTAGCTGCCTGCAGAAGATGGACCCCTCCACAGGAGCCCACTATGACCTTGATGGTAAGCCACAGCCACGTGGAGATACATATATTATTAGAATTTGGCTAATTAAAGAAGTGAGTTACCCGTAAATACACTTACACTATTGGCCAAACAGTATTGCAATTAATACATATTTCTGTGTGAATTTTTCAGGAGTCTGGGTGGCCAGGAGATGAACAAGCAGCCTTCCCTAATAGCATACAATGAAGCTTTCTTAGATTTATTATTAATTATTATTTTGGGATGGAGTCATACTATGTAGCTATGGTTGGACTGGAACTTACATAGACTAGGTGGGTCTTAGATTCACAGAGATCTATCTGCCTCTATCTCCTAGACCTGGAGTGGAAGAGGATATGATACTGATGAACAAATGGGAATCTAAAATTAATGGAAGTGGTTCTACCTGAAGACCTCTGCTGCACAATAACAAAGGGAGTTGAGGGGGAAAAGGGGTTGCCAAGTTGGCTCACCTTCTGCTTAATATGATGAGATGTTTACCCATGTGTGCTTCCTGCTTCAGTCCAGGGCCGGCTCTGCAGAGCATCCCAGAACACTTGGTATCTCTCCACAGTGGCCTTTAGCACTCGGCAGGCAGGGGCAGGCAAATCAGTTCAAATTCAAAACAACGACAAGCAACAAGACAAAACAAGAAACAGACAATAACAAAAAGAAAGGGAAAATAGACTCAATGCACTTTGCTCTAATAAATTGTTTTCATTTTCACAGTGACGATTACCATCAAGCCTGGCTATGCATGTGGTCATCAGTGAAAGGAGAAATCAGAGTCAAAATGAACAAATGCAGTTCAGAAGGAAGTGCTGAATGAACGATTATTCTGATTGTAAATTTATTATTTTATGACAAGTTTAAAAGGTCCTATTCCAGCCAGGCCGTGGTGGTGCACACCTTTAATCCCAGCACTTGGGAGGCAGAGGCAGGTGGATCTCTGTGAGTTCGAGGCCAGCCTGGTCTACAAGAGCTAGTTCCAAGACAGGTACCAAAGCTACAGAGAAACCTTGTCTCGAAAATTCAAAGAAAAAATAAAAAAAGGTCCTATTCCATCCCGGGTAAGGTCACACTAACCTACTGAATGTGTCCTAATGATAATGCAGAAACTAAACACTTACTGTGGCTATCATTTGATCAAGGTGCACCTGTGTCACATAAACCACTGAATTAACACCACAGACAGGTTGAGCTGCACCGCATTTGGGGCATCTCCAGAAGCACTGCAGGACCTGCAGACCTGGATTGCATCACACCTTCTAGTCCCTCTTCTGTAGACTCTGCCTGGGATATCATGTGAGGTGTGCAGGGCAACATTTCTGCTGTTAGAGAAAAGAAAATACTGTGGAGAAGGACTTCAGACGCTTTTCTAAAGCACTATCTAAATTGGGGTGGGAGGAGTAGGGAGGATGGAAGGGGAAAACAAGGGGAGAAGGGGAGGGGGGAGAAAAACTTGAGGGAACAGGATGGTTGAGATGGAGGAAGGACAGAGATGAGAGCAAGGAAAGAGATATTTTGATTGAGGGAGTCATTATGGGACTAACAAGAAACCTGGCACTAGAGAAATTCCCAGGAATCCACAAGGATGGCACCAGCTAAGACCCTGAGCAATAGAAAAGAGGATGCTCGAACTGGCCTAGCCCTGAAATCAGACTGATGATTATCTTAAACATCACCATAGAACCTTCATCCAACAACTGATGGAAAGAGAGGCGGAGACCTGCACTGAAGCACTGGGCTGAGCTCCCAATGTCCGGTTGAAGAGAGGGAGGAATGAGAATATGAGCAAAGAGGTCAAGACCATGATGGGTTCACCCATTGAAACAGCTGACCTGAGCTAATGGGCACTCACCAACTCCAGCTGGGCAGGGAAGGAAATAGCATAGGAACGAACATGTCCCTCTGCATGTTGGTGACAGTTGTATGGCTGGGGTAGTCTGTGGGGCCACTGTCAAGGTTTGTTGCTTCGAGGAAAGTGGAAGAGGTTGAAAAGGAACCCCAAGTACACATGAAGTGAAAAATTCCAGACACTGAATGCGAACATTGTCACGTACAGCTTTATTCTAAAATTCCAAACACTCCTTGAAATACCTGAGTGAATTACAACTTGTTTGCTGTGGAAGCAGCAGCATGTTTTGTTTTTATTTCCCAGGACTGAGATACAAAGTTCAAGATGATACCCAACCTGGCAGTAAGTCTGTACAAAAACACTCAGCATCAGAAACCACCAGAAAAACACACACACAGGATGCAGAATGCGATACTGCCAGACTTCCTAAGTGGAAAGCATTGATAAAGCTGGAGCAACGGCACCCAGTGTGAACTGCTTATGGGAATGTGAAACTAAACAATTTGATAAAGGTTCCTCGTCCATCTACCAAGTGAAGTGAAAACAGGTAATGCAACAAAAGTTCGAAGGTCATCCACATTTCCATCACAAGTAGGGAACAAGTAGTGGTTTTTAAAACACTAAGGTATTATTATCAATGTAAAAGAACAGCTACTGGCTGTTTAAAAATGCAGAGTCTTCACAAACACATCACACACACACACACACACACACACACGACATAAAAATTGAGTCTATTTGGTGTCCAGCAATGAAACAGGATAGGATGGGAATGGAACTGGAATTCCGTCTAGCCTTGAATTTGTGGGCAGATGTTTGATTAGAAAAGGGCTCAGGGGACCTCTGTCCAGTTTGGGACTCTGCATCTCTTAGTAACAGATACAAAGGCAGAGCTCTATAGAATTGTCTCAAGATAAAGCTTGCTGTGCGTCCCCCCGGCTAGAAAACCGTGCTTCAGTTCCCCAGACTTGAAACCGACTGGCAGTTAATACTCAAGGTTGCTTTCATTTCCTGCTGGCATAAAAATTTGTGTGTGGAGAGGCATGAAAACTTTTCACTGAGAATTTGCAATTTTTCATTTTTTGAGAATTGATTTTGTAATGAGAAGGTAGCTCCACACTCAACTCCCAGCATGTAGATTTACCAAAACCTCTGAGTAAAGTAGAAAATATCCAAGACATGGGCACAGATGCACACATACACACCCCTTACTTGTGGATTTGCCTTCCACACTCATAGCTTCCTGCAGACAACTGTCATCTGAAAAATAATGAAAACTTCCAGGATATTTAACTCTTCCATTGCAGTGCTGCCTTCTGAGTAGCATGTTGAGATGGCTATGACCAGCGTAACCACTCTATGTATGCTACCCATTCTTCGTCACATAGGAGCCACCTCAGTTCTAATGACCTTTATTTCCCCAAAGTGTAAAAGCTGTGATACTGAAATCTAGCTATGTTAAAGACAAGCTCTCTGGGTGGTGGTGGCGGCACACAACTTTAATCCCAATGCTTGGGAAGCAGAGACAGGAGGATCTCTGTGTTCCAGGCCAGTTTGGTCTACATAGTGAGGTACCGGATAGCCAGTGCTAAACAGAATAAACCCTATCTTGAAAAACAAAACAAACAAACAAAAAGACAAGCTGTAAGGTGCTTATTAAGTTAAACTACGGAAGCTATAAGAACAAAGGTTTCCATGAAATTGAGAGAAAGGACACAGGAATGTAGTCCCAGTTTTGCAGAGACTCCTCACATCCCCCCAATTCCAACCACAGGATAGAAGTGTTGAGTTAAGGTGGAAAAGAAACTCACCAACAGAGCTTGCAATTCTCAGGGGCTTCAGGTATCCACTGAGAATCCTTATACATAACCCCAAGAAGGTGCCTACTGGATGTCCTTCCTCTTTGTACAGCCACCAAAGGCCAAGCAAACCAAGGTATCTCTACTAGTTAGGGCAGCACAATGGGCCACACACTTCCTCAGGCTGCTCTTGACCTCGCTGTTCCTAAGGCTGTAGATGAGAGGGTTCAGCATGGGGGTGGCAATACTGTAGAATGCCGATACAACCTTATCATGGTTAGCCGACCTGGAAGATGTGGGTCTCATGTAGATGAAAATGGCAGCTCCATAGAAGAGGCCCACTACAGCCAAGTGAGAGGAGCAAGTGGCAAAGGCCTTCTTGCGGGCTTCTGTGGACCGCATTCGGAGGACAGTGGCCAAGATGAGGCCATACGATGTCAGGATGAGGGAGAAGGGGACCAGAAGCATCAACACACAGCAGATGTACATGACAAACTCAAAGGCAGATGTGTTACCACAAGCCAGGTGCAACAACACAGGGGCCTCACAAAAGAAGTGATCGATTTCGTGCCCGTTGCAAAACTGGAAGCTCATTGTGGCAGCAGCCTGCATNNNNCTCCATCAGCTGCACCCAGGAGCCAAGATCCCAAGGTCAGTCTCAAACATAACTGCCAGCTCATGAGAACCGGATAGTGCAGTGGGTGGCATATAGCCACGTAGCGGTCATAGGACATGGCCGCTAAGAGGAAGCACTCACCACCTCCCAGTGTGAGGAAGAAGAAGATCTGGAAGCCACAGCCAGCCGTGGAGATGGACTTCTTGCCCGTTAAATAACCAGCTGCCATTTGGGGCACTGTGGTGGAGATCAGCATCATGTCCATAAGAGAGAGCTGACTGAGGAGAAAGTACATGGGTGTGTGGAGCCGGCGGTCCTGCTGAATCAGGAGAAGCAGGAGGGCATTGCCTACCACGGAGTTGAGGGCCACAGTCAGAACCAGCACAAAGAGAACCAGGTGAGCTCTGGTGTGGTTAAAGAGTCCTAGGAGAATGAACCCAGCTGTGGCATTCCCCATGTCTGTGATTTGCAGCAGGGGCAGCACTGCAAACCAAAGGAGGGAAGAGAGTTTCATCTGTGATGCTGTGTGAACTACGCATGCCCAGAAGGTTGCCTGTGAGACTTCACTCTCAAGAAACCCACTTCAACTCCATCTATGCTAGCAAAATGCTCCAACACAATCACAACTTAAATCTTTCCTCATTTCCAAGGTTTACCTGACACTTGCCACCAGAACAGTGAGTTCAATAATGAGTCAACGTTCTTTGTAAGCTGCAAGTAACTTCTGGATTTTTATTACATTGTAGCCACATAATGGTTGAGAACTACTTGTGTATTCATAATTTATATTTTCATGTTAATTACACTTTGCATAATAAAGTTTTAGTTAAGTAAATATTTGTTATATACAACTTAGGGACTGTTAATGTAGGTGACACATTTAATATATCAAAATTTTTGTTTATTGAAACAAGGTGTCATGTATCCCAGGCTGGGCTTGAATTTTCTATATTAAAAAAATGACTTAGGAACTCTGACTGTACAGGCTCTTTCTCTTGAGTGCTGAGATTACAGGTATGTGCTACCATGTATGGTTTATGTAATGCTGGGGAATGGACACAGAGATTTGTGCATGGCAGGTAAAAGTTCTACATACTAAACCACACCCTGGTCCCATCAAACTTTATTGAAAAAAAAAGCTCATATGATTTTCTCCAATACTGGATAATAAATGTCTCGGCAAACAAAAGGTTATTTGCTCTTAGATCTAAAGGAAGGAAAGCCAGACTATAGAGAGAAGCTAGACTCACCCTGGGCTGGGAGTTCACTTGGTTCTGTTTACAGAGGTTGACACTTCAGATTCCAGAGGACTTCTTGGGGTTTTCTAAGTATGAAGCTGTAATGCTAATGAACGCTTCCATGGACTCTTCCTAAGTATTTTGTCCTCAGTTAGCCCCTCCCTCTTCAGCACCACACAAACTCACCCTTTAGTGGGTAACTCAGAGACCCCAGTGTTTGCCCAGCTATAGAGAAAACAATGATTCCCGCTTCACTCTCAAGAGACTTTAAATCTTTACTTTCATTTTAATCTTTGTCTTGATTTTGGCCAAGATTGGTTGAGCATATTGAATCAAAATGTCCACCCCACACAGATGTGGCTACAAAGTCATCCTTAAGATTTTTGTCTAGCTCAAATGCCTTGAGGAAGTCGGTGCCTTCTGGGCTACCTCCCGCGTTTCTTTTCAGGTGAAAATCACAACTATGGCTGGAACAAAGGCTCCGTGACTCACTCAGCCCCTGACCAAGTCCCTGAGCATTTTAGTTGGTTGCATGACAGTCAAATATTTTGAAGATCATTTTATCTTTTGAAAGTTACTTTGAAAGTATGTTTGTTCTCTTTGCTCGGCTCATGAGTTGCCCACATGTCCAGTTCTCAGATACCCTTTTGCTCCAGAAACTATATGGAATCATGGCCACGGCTCTCAAGACATCCCATTGTTGAAGACTCAAACCCTGCCTGACTCATTTTTCACTGTTCCAACCTCTCATTATCGAAGACAAGCGAGACTTTAAGTTTACTTTGTTTAGCCACTGGGAGGCAGGGAGTAACTTCCTTAAACTCATTTCTGCAGCAGCAGTAACTATTTTATGTACATAATCACTGTGGTGTTGTTAGGCACCTTCCACACTAGAATCCTTCTTCTAAATTCTCTTAATGCCTCCAGATGAGAACTCGGCCCCCATTAAGCAAAACTCCCTATTCTTTTTTTTTTTCCCACAGCTGCTGGCAGCCAGTAGTCTCTCTCCCTCAGTAACATGTGCTGTTGGGAAGCTTGGATGCTGGGGTCCCACAGCACCCACCTATTTGTGCCTGTACCTCAAGCCATTTCTGAAGTCCTGAGGGCTCATAGATGTCATGTCTGACTGACCTTCAGTTTTCAGGAAGTTAATGGTCCACTGTGTGGGTCATACTGTGATTGCTGCTCACCAGTCTGGGGCCAGTTGTTGCAGGCCTTTCCCTTCCTTTGGGATACATATGCACCAGTTTGATAAGATGCTTGACAACAGATGTTGGAGTTTGTGTTTTGATAAAGAAGATACCACACTAAAGAGCAATGACAAATCTTTGTTTAAAACATGCAAGAGTGATGCACGTGTTCTCTGAAAACCAGTTTGACAGTTGCCCCTACTTCTCTACTTTTTTAAAACACATTTTCTGTTTTGTTTTATGTATGCAATGCTAGAGATTGGATATAGGGCCTCCTAGAGGCTTTCCAAGCTCTCTATCACTGAGTTATATTCTTAGACTAGTGCAAACTTGGTGGCATCTTCCTTAAAACTACACTTGCATCTTCTGCCTCTGAAATCACAGTCACAGACAGATGCCTTCCTTTTCTTCCTGCAAAAGCCTTATGAGAAACCACAGAAAAGTCAGAATATGTAATTTCCTTTCCACATTTCCCCAAATTCATTGTGAATGTGTAATTTTAAAAGCCGACACTTCAGGAAATAGAGAAATGAAAATTAACCTGCATGTGAAAAAGAAGATAGTAGCAGAGGACTTGTTTATATTGATAAAATTATGGGTTTGCTTTTAAGAGAATTAACCTATTACCAGCACACACCTGTGTACATTTTAATTCATTGAGGACTGAGATGTATAACCGGAAAGACTTTTGTCAAATGCAGAGTGGTGGGACCGGATTTTCTATGTAGCCGAGGGCTCCTTGTTTCTCCGGTCTCCACCTTCCAAGTTCTGGGATCTGGAATAGTATTTTCTAGAGTTAAAATTCACAAATAATCAGATATGAAAAGGTTGGCCTTACCTACCTACAGGAATCAAAACTGGTGGCTGGTAGGCTGGATCTGCACCCACTGTGATGCACCTGGACGTCCCCACCTGGACAGGAGGTGTGTCTAGCCTAGTCGTCCACCTCCCTCATATCAGTGCCGGGGCTGATCTGTCATGAGGATGGCCCAGTGCCAGCGTGGGCTGCAAACACTATCTCATCAATACCCCAGAGCTGCTGTGGTGACAGTTCAGTTGCCAAAAGTGTTTACTGTGTTGAGAAATTAAAAAGATTCCCAAGAGCTTGTGAATTGTATACACATCTCATAAAGCTGTGAATCATGGGAATGACAGAGGATGGCTCAGGAGAAAGAAATGTAAATACATGTCCTTGTAAAGGGATTGGAATTTCAAGTGGATGAATCAGGATGTCACATGATTCTGGTATTCCCTGCGCAGACTTCAGCAGATAGGAAGATTAAACTGTCTTCTATTCAGACTAGCTCAGTTGTCAAAACAGTAATCAAAATAAAATGAAGCTTGTGGAGGGAGATACCTGTATTATTTTTTCTTCTTGGACTCAATTTGAGACAATTAAATTTGTGTCTTATGCACCTGTTTCTGTGCATTTGCAAGAGGCTGTTATATTTTGATTTTATATTTGCATTTTTGAATCTGTGTAGTAAAATAACAACATTAATAACAGTGACAACATCTCTAGGCTGTATTCATATCAATGATACTTCTCAGGTTGAATGTATATGGATTTCCTGAAGTTCGATATTTTTTTTTTAAAAGGAATTCCCTGTGTAACAGCTCTGAATGTCCTGGAACTTGTTCTGTAGACCAGGTTGGCCTCAAACTCACAGTGATGCCTGCCTCTGCCTCCTAAATGCCTCCCAGCTAATCCTTTACTTTTGATGTTTTCCAATGCTGGGTACTCTGGGAACTTGGATGCATGCCTTGCAACTTCTGAGTTATCTACTGTTATATAGAGCCTCCAGATTCTACAACTGGCAATAGATAAATGGAAACAAAACAAAACAAAATTCTTTATCATGGATTATGTATTAGGGAAATATACCTGGTTAAAAAATGTAAGACAATTTGGTAAATTGCAATTCCCACTTAATTTTATTTAAAGGAAAGTACAGGTTTTTTCATTATTTAACATTTATTTACTTAATATATAAAACTGAGTGTCGTACAGTTCAGGCTGGCTTAATAGTAAACTATTAAACTAGCTTAGTAGCAGAGGCTGGCCTTGAATCTCTTATCCTCCTACCTCTACCTCCCAACTGCTGGGATTGCCACCACAGTGGGTTTATCTGTGGCTGGAGATGGAAGTACTTACCAAGTGAGCCACTCCTCCAGTTCTTTGCTTAGATTTCTTTCATTAAATTGGAACTTTATCAAACTGGCAACACCTACTTGGATTTATAATTGTTCAAATGTGTATAGGCTAAATTTAAGCCCACATTACAAACAGCAAAAACTCCTAGGCTCCAAGTGAGTAAAATCGGGCACCATGAGCATTCTGCACAGAAGCTTTCTACAGGAGAGTGACCATCCTTCCTGAGAAAGCTTATGTCCCTTTCTGTTCTGACCACTGCTGTGCTGGGGTCTCTAGAGGCTATCAAGTGATGCTGCCCTGTCACAGAATGGACACTATTGCACGACCAAATCAAGTCCTGAGAGAGTCTAAGGGGTTCAAGGATGAGTAGAGGCATTCAGAGACTGGCGAGAGAAAGAATGGGGCTCAAAAGCTCTGGGGAGCCGAGGGTACACCCCATGTGAGTATCTGCTGTGGGTTCCATAAGGGCTGTATGACTAGGGTGAGTATCGAGGATGGACTGTATCTGCCAAGTGCACAGCAGAGAGGCTCGGGTCAGCCATCTTTAATGAGGGACGGATTCATACTCTACTGCTGCCTTCTCACTCAGAGAAGGCGCTTCTGGGATTCATGGAGGATACACATGCAAGGATGGGGATCCAGGAAGTTGGGAAGACCTCTAAGGATCGACATCTAAAGAAGAATTAAGCAAAACTGAGCAAATGGTGAAACTGAACTGTGATGCCCAGGGTTAAACCCTCCAAACGCCTGAGAAAGTTAGAGGATAGGCTTAAGAGTCTCACAGCAGTCATTCACTTGGGCTTTAGCATCGCTGCAAGGACACTGGTTGTGGTTTGCTCCCAGGAATGGACTGTGACCTTGGTCTTAGCAATTTTTCCCAACCAGAAAAATACCTTGAGAGGGACTTAGCTAAGAACTGGCGGATTCCTACATCCTAGGCAACTCTGGGGAGTCAGGACTTTTTAAGTACTGAAGGGGAAAAGTTGTGCATATGGCAGAAACACATCCCAGCTCAGATACTGCTCACAGCCACTTCCTTAGGACACAGAGGTAGGTGCTTTGCTGGGGAACAGCAAAAACAGATAACAAAGGTCAATAGTTCACCAAAATAGAGGAGTTCCTGGGAGCACCAACACCATAGAATGGTTGGAAACGGTTTGGTATTCACATGCGCTCATGGAAACCCCAAATTCGGCATTCAAACGTTAAAGATATAGGAGAGGAAGGATTTCCAGTTTGGAGGACAGGCAGGGGCTGTGAAAAGGGGTAGGTCTGTCTGCCTTTATACAGTGTGGCCCCAGGGTCAGATCAATTTCCTCGCCAATGCCCCTCCTGAGACCCAAGGTTGTGGCTTGCCCAGTGTGCCTTTATTTTGCTGAATGGTGTAAGTCCTTGGTAGAAAAACTGGTACACAGCAAACATACAAATTGTGGACCCACCCTTCAAGAAAACTTGCCTGTTCTTCCTATGACAAACACTGAGGCTGAAAGTTGGCTCAAAGCAGCCAACAGGGGGATGAACTGTGACGTTTGCCTCTGTGGAAGTTCCTACAGTTTGTAGCTCCCTTCCTTTTCTTTTGCCTCCGATGTGTTATTTAAGAAACCTGTGCTTGGAGTCTTGATTCTCTGATGCCATAACAGGATACCATCTCCTGGGTACCAAAGGTGTTCTGCAATGGGGAAAGTCTAAATTCAAGGGTCCTGCATTCATCAGGAGCCAGATTCTCTATTAGCAAATGGTGGACAAGGAAAGGCCAGAGGGGGCTGACAATGAAAGAGGGGGCTGTACTTGGAATGGACTGAACTTTGAAGATGGCCTGACTGTGTGGCACGTCAGTGATTGTGGAGGGATTGGAACATTGTGAGTCCAGAACCAAACGATCTTTGGTAAACTTTAGTCTTCACCTTTATGTGACCTAACATATGAACGACTGCTAAGAAAATCCTTTGGGATGTGCAGAGCACTGGTTTCCAACAGACCAAGAACAGAGTCAGATAGCTTGTGAGCCTGTACCTGAGATGTCCCTGTAACCTCCACTGGAACCTGCCTACCTGCTGCTTCCCCCAAATGTATTTGAAAGGTATATTGATTTTTAAACTGCACCAAACTGGCACCATGTTGGAACATGGAACTAGGGATAATCTAAATCTGGAGGGGCCATGGTCACTCATGTTTGGCTCTAGAATAAACTCTCTCTTATTCATTTTGAGGTGAGTTGTGAGGTTTTTTATTTTTTTGGTATGGAAATGGTCAAACTCACTATTATTTCATTTTATTACTTGAGATGGGGTCTTATATAATCCACCTGTCCTAGAACTTACGTCTTCTGTATGGCTGGTTTTGTTGCCATACTGAGCAAACTAACACTTTAATAATGGCACAAATGCTCTCCTCTCATGACAGTGGAGCCCTGAGGCCTAACCACTTCTTAAAAATCTCATCTTTAAACACCCTTAAAATAAAGATTTGGAAATCTCATTATAATTCCTAATTTTTTGGTTAATGATGTTAGTTTTGTTGTTAAATATGTTAAATATAGATACAATTTTAAAGCCACAAGCCCTACATGCCCATCTCCTTTTTAAGAATTCTTTAAATTGTAAATAATTTTGGAAAATTCCCCTGAAACACTTTGACATATGTTTTATGCAATTATGTTTATGTTTAATAATTCTTACTGGTTATGTATTTCATTACAATTTACTTTGCAATAACAATCAATTAGGCACTACATTTTTAAAAGTTATTGTTCACTTATTCTTTTTCCTCTTATGTTTCACATCATATAATGGAATATGATTAAAGTCTAGCTAACAGACCTGTGTCACTGGCTCTTATCTCTAAGACCTTATTTGAAAACAAGCAGAGTAGCTAGCCCAAGGGACACCAGCAGGGCAAGTTGATTTTACATTTATTTTCCAAACACTTGGTAAAATTAGGAATATAAAATAACAAATGAGAGTCAGATAAGTTAATACAACACTAAAGAGTGAGCTCAATGGAATAGATAAGCTGAGTCGGTGAGTGAGGTGTGCCTAAGCTGAGTAGGGCTGTTTTTGTGACCTTCCCTCTGCACGTTTATCACACTGTCTTCTGCAGCCACTTCCTCAGGGCTCCCTTGACCTCCTTGTTCCTCACACTGTACATGAGGGGGTTCAGCACTGGTGTGAAGATCGTGTAGAAGGCAGACACCACTTTGTCACGCTCTCCCGGCTGATACGACTTAGGCCTCATGTAGATGAACATGATGGCCCCGTAGAATAGCCCCACCACAGCCAGGTGCGAAGAGCAGGTGGCAAAGGCCTTCTTCCGGGCTGCTGAGGATCGCATGTGGAGCACTGCAACCAGGATGAGGGAGTAGGAAGCCAGGATGAGGCACAGAGGGATCAGGAGCATAAGGATGCAGCAAATGTACATGAAGAACTCAAAAACTTTGGTGTCGGCACAGGCGAGGCGCACCAGAGAAGGTGCCTCACAGAAGAAATGATTGATGGTTCGAGAGTGGCAAAAGGGGAAACTCAAGATGGTACCCGCTTGCATCAACCCATCAGCGGCTCCCATGAACCAAGAGCCCAAGGTCAGATGCACGCACAGCTTGGAGCTCATGAGGACATGGTAGCGCAGGGGCTGACATACAGCCACGTAGCGGTCATAGGACATGGCTGCCAGGAGGAAGCACTCGCCCCCTGCCAGGGTGAGAAACAGGAAGATCTGGGAGCCACAGCCTGCAGGGGAGATGGACTTCATGCTCATCAAGTAGTTGGCTGCCATCTTGGGGATGATAGTGGAGACCAGCATCATGTCCATTAGGGAGAGTTGGCTGAGAAGAAAGTACATGGGCGTGTGGAGCCTGGGGTCCCTGCAGATGAGAAGGATCATGAGGGCGTTTCCCATCAGGGAGGCAGTGAAGATTACTAACACAACAGAAAACAGGAACAGGTGGACTTGTGTGTGGCTGAAGAGCCCAAGAAGAATAAAGTCCAACGCTGTGGCTGTGGTGTTACTGGGAGGCTCCATAACTCTGGTCAAACCTGGAAGACAGGAGGATGCTTTTTTTTCTTTTTTTGAGATAGGCTGTCATGGAACTACCTCTGTAGACCAAGCTGGCCTCAAACTCAGAGATATGCCTGCTTTTTGCCTCCCCAGTGCTGGGATTAAAGGCACATGCCACCATGCCTGGTCTGAAAACAATTTTTTTTTAAAAAAAAAAAGTGACTTCCGATATCCTTAAAATCTTTGTCCAAATATCAGAATATTTCTATTTAGTGGAATAATTTTTTTTCTCTGCAACCTGATGCTGAGGTTATGGATCAGTGGGTAAGAACACTTGCTACACAAGCTTGAAGATACGAGTTTGGATTTCAGAGCTCATCTAAAAAGCTAGGTGTGGTCCTCATGTGTCTGTAGCTTAGCTCTGTAAAGGGCAGAGACCAAAGGATTTCTAGTTGTCTCTGGCTCCACCTAGCCTCCCAAATGCAAGAGCATGGTTCAGGGAAAGACTCTGCCTCAAAGAAGTAAGGCAGAAACTGATACAGGAAGACATCAACACCCTCCTCTGGCCTGCCATGAACCCTCACACACAGCATACCCCCACCACACCATAACACACACACACACACACACAGAGTGCCACACACACCATACCCCCACCACACCATAATACACACACACAGTGTCAAACATACCAAACTCCCACCACACCATAACACACACACACACATACACACAGAGTGCCACACACACCATACCCCCACCACACCATAACACACACATACACATACACTCACTTCTGCATTATCCACATTTATTTTACCATATTTTGACTTTCAACTGAATTAAATGAAACATACAGAATGCACAGTCTACTGCCCATGTGTTTTAACCCTATACTTATATTAATTATGGCATAAAGAAGCATTGTTGCGTGATTTCAATTTCCTACAGTTTGGTATTTGTCAGTTGGGAGAATCCTAAATTCTTGTACATTTGTGAATGCTGCTGTGACCCGACTCCTGTCTTTTGCACCTTTCTTACATATCTATTCAAGTAGCTCCATATGAGAGGAAGGCAGAACTCTTTGCCCTAAAGGAAAAGCACATGGCTGAATTTCTCTATTCCATGTGTGAGGCCACAGATGATGACAGATGCTTCACGCCCCAGTACCAGGCCTCACACTATCAACACTTCCCTGATGAGAAGGGCCATTGGTCCATGTAGTTTTCTTCTCTCTCCCTCTGGTTTTTCGACAGGGTTTCTCTGTGTAACAGTCCTGACTGTTCTGGAACTCGCTTTGTTGACCAGACTGGCTTATAACTCACTGAGATCTGCCTGTTTCTGCCTCTCCAGTGCTGGGATTAAAAGTATATGCCAGCACATTAAAGGTGCGTTTTCATCTTCTTATTTTGATGGTTAAGTTTCAGGTGTAACAATAGATATCATTCATGGAACTGCCAGAGTGTTAGTAGTTTGAAGTCACTCATGTCTTGATGCTGAAGCAGAAAAACTTCTTAACCTTTGGGCTAACATGAAAAACTGCATGTAAAATTTTGTTCTCACTGGGTGTTCTAGTGCACACCTTTTAGTCCAGTACATAGAAAGCAGAGGCAAGTGGATCTCTGTGAGTTCCAGGGCAGACTAGTTTAGAAAGTGAGTTCCAGGACAGCCAAGGGTACACAGTGAGACTTTATTTAAAAAAAGAAGAAGGAAATATTTTCTATACTAAAAATATTTCTTATATATTTTGTGACACGTACAGTGGCATGTCATTGTTATACACATTGCATATGCCTTCAACCTGTTTCACACATTTCAAGTTATTATATTGCACTGCTTTAAATGTATGGCATATGCTTGGAATGCTAGCACATTAATTACCATTTCTCAGATGTTGGATTGTGTTTCACTAGTGCCATACTGGGAAGGCTAGTAGTTATTAGTACATGAATGGCATCTATGATCATTGTAAATTTGATATTACTGTCTGCTAGCATTGCAAACATACTGTGATGCCTATGAGACCCCCCTTCTAGACAGACACAGGCACATACACACACAGACATATACACACATAGACAAAGACACACATATAGACACATGCACATACACACATAGACACAGACACAAACACAGGAGAGAGAGAGAGAGAGAGAGAGAGAGAGAGAGAG
>LOEQ01011140.1:33910-47665 GCA_001685075.1 Bramus lutescens
ACACACACACACACACACACACACACACACACACACACACACACACAGAGGTGTGGGTATCGTCCCTCAATAGAGAAGTGTCCCTTTACACAAAAAGACCATCACAGAAACCAATGACAGAAGTCACTGCTGATTCCAGGAGAGTATTGGAGGTCCATGTCTCAGCTTCTGCATTTGTAAGTAAGGGAAGATTACTGAAGAGAGGGAGGCAGATATAAAGTAACTACCGAAATATGAGGAAGTCAGCTGTGAAATAGTCTCTTCTACAAAAATGATGCATCAAATCACACGATAATGTAAAAGTGGGAAAATTCATGTGCTTCCACTGCCAAAACAGAGGAGCACTATTGATTGCCAGAAGGAGAAATTAGTTTCTGCTGTAAGGCCAACGATCAGGACCTATAGAATTGAGGAGGAGGCACGGAGTAGGTGACTGATCAAACATTTAACTTTTTAATCTAAGGGTGAAAAATTAATTCTTTGGGGCTGGTGAAAAATGCACACACACACACACACACACACACACACACACGGCAGGATCGCTTTCTGGTGTTTACCTTTCTCTCTTCCCTGCTGTCTTCCTTCTAACCGTTCCTGGATGTGTTCCCTCTAACTCCTTTATGATGTCTTCCTTCTCTCTTTGTCTCTACCTTTATATTCTGTTTACTCAGCAAGATCTTTAAAGCAACATAAAAGTCACAATGTGTTTATTTTCCATTTTTCAAGTGGATTATTACAATGTATGAAATAAAAGATAACATGCTTCTCATTGCCCTGTCATGATTCAAAATTTTGGTTATTGCAGCTAAAATAAATTTCCAGTGTCCCTAATACATTCATATCTAAGCAACTTGTTACAGTTTAACAAGTGTAAACAAGCAAGTATTTTCATTAATCAGTTTTCTTTTTACTGGACGACTGCATTTTGTGATTATAAAGAAAGGATCGGTTATTTTATTATTCATCTAGAATGGTTATCTTATAAAAATCTTAAAACAAGGAGAAATCTAAACTTTTATATATAAAACAAGTAGAATCTCTACCTTAAATCCTCAGAGTGCATACCCACTCACCAACAGTTTATTATCAAATCATATTATGAAGTTGAGGGCTAAACTGGGTACAAGAATTAATCATTGTCTTTGATCACCAACCCATTTTTAACAAGAAAGGTACATCGGCTAGTAATAACTAGAACACCTTTGCTCCTGTTTCTTGACCCTTACTATACCATAGCGCATTGTTTAGACTTCTTGATTGATTTTTCATTCTTATGCTATTTTTGAGCATTTTATTTTTAAAAAATAAAATATTTTCATAAAATTTTTCTACATTATCATATTTTCAGAATTTTTCCTCAGTACAAATTCTCAAAGTTTTATAAGATTTGCACATTACATAAAGGCTTTCAGAATCTCTCATGTTTATAATGTTGATCTTGTACGAAGGTGCAGTGATCTCTAACAACAGAGCTTTTGTTAAGGCATATGCCACATTATTGATTATGGAAACCTTTCACTCCAATATGAATTTTCCTGAGTACTCATAGAAATGAATGGCAGGGGGGCTGGAGAGATGGTTCAGAGGTTAAGAGCATTGCCTGCTCTTCCAGAGGTCCTGAGTTCAATTCCCAGCAACCACATGGTGGCTCACAACCATCTGTCATGGGATCTGGTGCCCTCTTCTGGCCTTTAGGCATACACACAGACAGAATATTATATACATAATAAATAAATCAATATTTTAAAAAAGAAATGAATGGCAGATAGAGACTGAAATATTCAACACTCATAATTTTCTCTCCTGTATAAATATTCCTATGTTTTCTAAAATTTGAGCCCCATGTATAGGATTTCTCACAATCGGTACATTTGTGAGGTTTTCCTCCTGTATAAATTCTCCGATGAATTCTAAGACAAGAGACAAGTGCAAAGGAGTTCTCACTTTTAGTACATTTGTAAGGTTTCTCTTCTGTATGAATCTTCTCATGTACTGTAAGATTTGAAACCTGTGTAAAGGATTTCTGACAATCTCTAGATTTGAAAGGTTTCTCTCCTACATGAATTCTCTGATGTGGTTAAGATGGTCTTGATGAAACATTTTGTACATTCAATATATTTGTAAGGTCCCTCCCCTTTATGGGCTTTATAATGGTTTTTAACCTGATAAAAGAGGTTAAAAAAATTCCACACTTTTTAGATTTGTAGGATATCATGCCAGAATGAGACCTATGGTGTTAGCTGAGAACTGAGTTCAACCTGTATCATTTTCCGCATTTCCTGCATTGGTGTGTTTTCTCTACACTAGAGATTCATGTTAGTGTGAGTGCATGTTTATACTTGAGTGATTTATCACAGTCTGTAGTTTGGGGTAGTTCCTTTCCAGTGCAAATTCTCTGACTAATTGTGGAACACAGTCTATATTTGAAGGTTCGCTCCAGTTTTCCACATCGATGATTCTTTAGGTTCGTTGTTTAGTGGAGGTACCCCTGGCTTTGCCACATCCATACTTGTTGCCTTTTTATAGAGAATCACTTGTGTTATAAGCTGTACACTGGGAGAATTTTTAGACCATTATGACAATCTCATTGTGTTCATAAGTCTTCTTTTAGATATTCACAGGGTAAAGACAATGTTCTTTGATCCTTGATCCAAGATGTTCACATATTTCCTGTGTACGTGATATTTCTCTGGAAAATGAGGAAAAATTATGTGTATAGGTATTAATGAATGCTTACAGATTCAAGAAAGGATGTTTCCTTGAATTCTCTAAGACAAGTTACCTAATACTGCTTAAAAGCAGAGTTCTTTTTTTTCATTTTCTTTATTATTATTAAAAATTTCCACCTCCTCCCCTCCTCCCATTTTCCTCCCCCCCTCCCTTTCCAGTCCATAGAGCAGTCAGGGTTCCCTGCCCTAAAAGCAGAGGCCTTTTATTCTTTACTACAACTACATGCATGCTTAGAACCAATCTAATCTCCATCAAACAAAAATGTTTCACCAGATAAGAGCACTGGTTGTTCTTCTAGAGCATACGCGTTCAGATTGCAAGACCCACATGACATCACATAACTTATTCTATTTATAGTCCCATTGGATCTGTGATGATTTAAAAGAAAATGGTACCCAAAAGCGAATGGCTCTGATAATATGTATGTTGTTGATGGACTGGGTGTGGCCTAGTAGAAGGAGGTATTTCACTATGGAAGTGGGTTTTGAAGTCTCCTTTACTCATATCTAATCTCCATCAAAGGACTGATAACAGCCTCGTCATTCCTACATAAACAATTTTCCCTGTAAAAGCAGGGACAATCAGATGATTGAGAAGTAATAAATTTTGAGAAAAGAGCTATTTGAAGGATTATATGTAGAAGTTTCCCCTAGTTTCTTGCTATTTATGTTTTTGAGAGGGTCACACCATACCAGACTTCATCACCTTGTAACACACTATGTAAGCCAGGCTGGTCAAGAACTCATCACATCTGCTTACCTCACCTCAGCCTCCCTAGTTCTAGGACTAAAATCATCGTGTGCTGTGTGTGCTGCCAGTACTAAATACACAGACAGAAACTCCAAAATAAGTAAAGAAATGAAATGAACAAAAATAGCAAGATGCTCATCAGAACCATTTTTCTCTATTTTATAATCATTACATTTTTAAAATTCAAAATTAAGTAAAGTTTAATCCAATATTAATGTCAATACATTCTAATGACTAAGTAAAGTAGTCATTGCTCTCAAACTTCAACTTTCTTTGATATCTGAAGTTATCATTAAATATTAGATAAGAGGGCTCCTCATCCCACACAGTATATAATATTGATTGCTCTTTCAGAGATCAAACAAAAGTACAATGGAAAAAATGAAAAAGGTTGGTTTATTACCAGAATTTTTGCCATTTATGGTAGCCTCTAGATATCCCAGCTTCCTGGGCCAACCATGAATTTCCTGGTCCAAATTCCTTCTTCCTCAATCTATTTTGTAAGGAAGGGAGTTCGCAGGGTGCTTGCCTAGGATGTAAGTGGTCCTGGGTTCAATTCCCAGTGCAACATAAAATGGTATGTATCTGTTATCCCAGCACTTGGGAAATGGACGCAGAAGGACAAAGGAGTAAAGATCTGCTTCACCTGTGCAGTAAGGTCAACGCCAGCCTAGGCTACAGGAGATCTTACACAACACCTCTCTCCCCCAAAACTGCTGGGATATAACAGAACCGCTTTTACCAACTGAGACTATTGAGGTGGTATCTGCCCCAGTCAGACAGGTTATTAGGGAGGTCAGGCTGCAGGATCCCACACATGGACTACCCAACAGGACTGCTTCAAGGAAGCTACCGGATGGTAGACAATGAATGGGGAGGCCTGTGACAATTCAAAGGACAAGTATAGTGCAAACATGCCTAAGCACATGTTTGCACTACCCTTCTGCAAATGACTGCTGCCACAGATGTAAGCCACCCGTTTTCAGGTCTTAGATTTGGGGGGAAGGGTACTGTCTTGTTTTGTTAAGGGACAAAATTAAAATGTTCTATATATAAAAAATATTCAATTGGTCAGAGTGGCACGTGCCTTTTCTCCCAGCACTCAGGAGGAAAACGCCGGCAGAACTATGGGAGTCTTAGGTCAGCCCGGTCTACTCAGTGAATTCCCAGACAACTAGAGCTGCATAATGAGAACCCGTCTCAAAACTAAACAAACAATATCATGCAAAAGATCAAATAACTAACCTTTTACACCCCCTCAAAATAGTCACAATAAGTAGGTAGGCAAATACATGGGATCCCCTGTAAGCCACACGTAGCCCATGTGCACTGCATGGTTTTTTTTTATTTATTTTTTTTTTTTAAGAAAGGTAGTCTCTGGCTTTGGGGCATGGTCACACTCAGATTAGGCACTACCTGGGAAGTTAGAATGCCTGGGAGCCCTGCTCTGGTGGACAGGATGCTTCCTCACAGCTTTCCTAGGTAGCTGCTGCAGTATGTCATGACACCATACCACTTTCCCTCCGTTCTGTTTCTCAGAATCTTTCTTATTTTCCCTTTGATGACCTTAAATTCACAAGGTAGTCATTGCAGTGCCCTGAATCAATACTGGAAAGAGCCCCATCTTTTCCTGCTGGAAGCTGGAGCCACAGCTGATACAATTGAGACTCAAACAATGTGTCCCTCCGCTGAGGCCAGAGCCTGGGGCTAACGTAGTCCTACAATCAGAGGAGGAATTAGAAGAAATGACCCAACATAGTTTCTGAAGCTCGCTGCTGCCAAGCTTCCTGTAAGTGAGGCGGCTATTAAAACCATGAACATGGTTGCAAGTTTCAACATGAGATGGGAAGGGAAACATTAACGGGAAGGAGTGCAATAAAGTGGGTGGAGGATCATGCTTTGGGTGGCCCAGGGACGTTTCAGGTGTTTGTTATATAAATGGGGCCATAGGATGAGCAAAGAAAAGGACAGAGCAATAAGGCAAAGTCATGAATGCAAGCCAGCAGGAATCCACAGTTTAGATGAGTGGTAGAGGGGTCACTGTTAGGAAACAGGAAAACGACTCTAAAGGGGAACTTCTTTTGCCACTGTTTCAGTTTGGGTCTGTTGCTGAAGAGAAATCATGACCATGGCAACTCTTATAACAGAAGGCATAGAATTGAGGTAGGCTTATAGGTTCAGACGTTTAGTCCATTACTATCAAGGCGGAAAGCTGGCTGGTACAAAGTCAGACATGGTGGTAGAGAAGGAGCAAAGAGTTCTACATCTGCNCCCATCTTTTCCTGCTGGAAGCTGGAGCCACAGCTGATACAATTGAGACTCAAACAATGTGTCCCTCCGCTGAGGCCAGAGCCTGGGGCTAACGTAGTCCTACAATCAGAGGAGGAATTAGAAGAAATGACCCAACATAGTTTCTGAAGCTCGCTGCTGCCAAGCTTCCTGTAAGTGAGGCGGCTATTAAAACCATGAACATGGTTGCAAGTTTCAACATGAGATGGGAAGGGAAACATTAACGGGAAGGAGTGCAATAAAGTGGGTGGAGGATCATGCTTTGGGTGGCCCAGGGACGTTTCAGGTGTTTGTTATATAAATGGGGCCATAGGATGAGCAAAGAAAAGGACAGAGCAATAAGGCAAAGTCATGAATGCAAGCCAGCAGGAATCCACAGTTTAGATGAGTGGTAGAGGGGTCACTGTTAGGAAACAGGAAAACGACTCTAAAGGGGAACTTCTTTTGCCACTGTTTCAGTTTGGGTCTGTTGCTGAAGAGAAATCATGACCATGGCAACTCTTATAACAGAAGGCATAGAATTGAGGTAGGCTTATAGGTTCAGACGTTTAGTCCATTACTATCAAGGCGGAAAGCTGGCTGGTACAAAGTCAGACATGGTGGTAGAGAAGGAGCAAAGAGTTCTACATCTGCGTCTACAAACAGTAGAAACTGAGACCCTGGCTCTGGCTTTAGCACCTGAAAACTCAAAGCCCACCCTTAGTGATACACTTCATCCTGTGAACCCACACCTACTCCAACAAGACCATGTCTTCAAATATTGTCATGTCTGCTCACGCAACATTCAAATCTATGCGTATGTGCAGCTCATTCTTATGCAAGCCAGCAAAGCATCAGATATTCACAAGGCCTGTCCACTAAGTGACAGTAGACATTAATGTATTTGGGGTCCCAAGGGTTGGTGGTTGTGACCAAGCAAGATGGAAAATAGTGAAAGCTTCAGTACTAGGGTTTCCCAAGAGAACTGCACCAGGCTTTCCTCTGGCTCTGACCTTGCAAGCTTTCTGGTGAAATAGCCATGGTTTGGGCAGAGGGGAGAATGGGGACCAGACAAGAAGCTTGTCATACTTCCATGGTCTCCCTGGCTGCTGCAGCTGGACAGCAGAGAAAGCTGCAAGGGAAGGCATTTGCCATTACCCCCTCCGCTCATGCTCAGGCANGGCTTTCCTCTGGCTCTGACCTTGCAAGCTTTCTGGTGAAATAGCCATGGTTTGGGCAGAGGGGAGAATGGGGACCAGACAAGAAGCTTGTCATACTTCCATGGTCTCCCTGGCTGCTGCAGCTGGACAGCAGAGAAAGCTGCAAGGGAAGGCATTTGCCATTACCCCCTCCGCTCATGCTCAGGCATGGACACCAGGTGGGGGGCTTGGGAAGCACAATGGGGCACGAAGTTACAGACATGCAATGCAATGTCAGGATTCAGTGTGGACAATGTGAAGCCCGGGGCCTACCCTCCCTGGGAAACGTCAGGAGCCTTACTTACCCAGGCAGGATGTAGGAATAGGCTAAGCAGATCAGGAAGGAGGTGGGTGTATTGCTTGACTTGCCTATTTACTGGAGGGCACAAAGGGCTGGAAAGAGAGACTTCTCTAGTGGCAAGAGGTTCTTCCAGCCTGTCAAGACCCCTAAGGAAAGGAGAGAGAGAGAGAGTTAATTTAACCATCTTGCTGGACTGCAGCAGAGGGGACAACGAGGCCACTGGGCACTTTTCTGGTACAGTCCCCTCAAGAAAGAAGAGGGAATGATGAGCTCCAACCCTAATCAGTGCTCTCATCCCTCTGGCTTCTTCTAGTTTATCAGAGATGCTGGATCAAAGGCAAAAGGTTTGCCTAGTATCAGAGAATGCAGTACAGCATTGGGGCCCTGGAGGGGCTTCTTCTGCCATAAGAGCCTTACACACCTTTCCATTAAGGTGGTTCATCTCAGCTCCTGCATGATGGTGACAATTGTGAGTCTGTGTTGCAGAGGTACTTCAGATCTACTATCACTGCACATTTCTGACATCTTGACTTAGCTGCTGGGCACAAGTTCTTTGCTTGTCTGCTACTTTTAACACCATCTCCTCAAGCTACCAGAAACTGATTCAGAGAGAGAATTCCCAGCTCTAATGCTATTAAAAAAAACACTGTTGTGTCAGAAGCTATCACTGTTGTGATAGCCTGACTAGGACCACTGGGAAACTCTATGTTCCTTGAACAAGGTTTGGTACTTGGAATTGTCACCCTTTGTTCTTATTTGAATAGCCTGCTGCAGTAACAGGGCTTCTGTACTTTGGNCTTCTGCCATAAGAGCCTTACACACCTTTCCATTAAGGTGGTTCATCTCAGCTCCTGCATGATGGTGACAATTGTGAGTCTGTGTTGCAGAGGTACTTCAGATCTACTATCACTGCACATTTCTGACATCTTGACTTAGCTGCTGGGCACAAGTTCTTTGCTTGTCTGCTACTTTTAACACCATCTCCTCAAGCTACCAGAAACTGATTCAGAGAGAGAATTCCCAGCTCTAATGCTATTAAAAAAAACACTGTTGTGTCAGAAGCTATCACTGTTGTGATAGCCTGACTAGGACCACTGGGAAACTCTATGTTCCTTGAACAAGGTTTGGTACTTGGAATTGTCACCCTTTGTTCTTATTTGAATAGCCTGCTGCAGTAACAGGGCTTCTGTACTTTGGGTGGCAGAAGGGGTCTCAAAGGGCAGTGTTCAGAGTTGAAAACACTGCACAAGTGCCTTGCCCATTACCAAGGAAAAGCTCATGGCATCCTGAGAGTTACTTTTCAAAGAGCAATACTACATAAAATAGAAATTCTCTATATTGCATAATTTTAATGTCATAACAGAACAAACACAATAAAAGATATAAAAAACCCACAATACACAATACCCAACCTGCTATACTGTAGAAAGGGGATTTTGCTGCGTTAAGGCAGTAGGGCAGAATGCAAGAGATCCCCTGAACTTCAGAAAAGTGCCAGGTGGTTAAGGCCAGTCGAGACTTGGTGGGTAGTGTTCCAGTGGGTCTGGAGATTCCAATGAAGAAACCGGAAACCAGAACGGTTTCTAACAACAGCTGTGCCAGGTCCTTGACAATTTTCTTATTTTTGTCCACGTAGGTCTTCTGTCATAGGGGCTCCACAGTGGGCGGGCAGAATTTATCTCTTGTTGTTTTTTCAGTCATCAGGTTCCTACTATAATGTTATCTTGAAATTCTTGGGCCACATAGTTTGCTTGATGTTGCCTATTCAGACATAGCTGCTTGTCACAATGTAGGTTAGTGAAGGTGTAAGCCTATTGGAGATAGTCACCTGTGCACAATCAAAAATCTTTTTTTGATGCAGAACTCATATAATTTAATCTTATCTGTCTCGAAGTGCTTAATCTTCTTGGTTTTCTTTGTCTTATCTTTGCCACTGTTGTCCTCCTCATCTGCACCCACATCTTCAATCTTAGGCTTCTCCTCCCAGATCTTCCTCCTTTTTTGTACTTTTCTCTTCCTCTTTCTCACCCTTACTCATCTCCTTCTTTTCTTCATCCTCTGACTAAGTCACCAAATGTAATAATGAGTTGTGAAAAACTCNGCCAGCCCTGTCTGATTTTCTGAGGTGAGGGATCAGATTGGTTACACAGTCAAAGTGTCACCTATATAAAGATGAATCATAATATAGTATGAAAACATGGAATTAAAACTACAACTAGACCACATTAAAATACACTGCTTAAGACTTCTGAGTCACTCAGCAAATTCCACCCAGCACAAGGCACACAGCCAGCTCACTGGGGTCTGCATGAACTGTGAAGGATCCACTAGCTAATCATTTAAATGTGTGCATCAAGCAAGGCCAGCTTATAACCCTGAGGGTTGGGGATGAGGCTTCTACTGTCTTCTAACTTAGGAAAAGGACTAACATAGTGAGTCTTTTCCAAGGCCTATATAAACATATGCACAGTCACATTATTCCATTTGTCCAAACTGTCCCTTCTCCTTCAAATCTGGGGCAGATGTGTGGCACGAACGGTTGGATTATTCTATTCAGTCACGCCCACCAAGTGTCCTAATATGCATCAATTCTCTCACTTCTATGAAATTTTTAAAATTCAAAAGAATTCTCCCTTCTGAAACATTAGAGATTAGTTCCTGTAGGAAACTTCTATTGTCGGAGCAGCAAGTATTGATGAAGAGGCACATGAGCTGCGTGATTTCTGCCTGAAGTGCAAAGTTCTCTCCCTCTTCCTCTGGCCTCTATGGATGAAAGGATTATGTGTTAGCATGAAGCATAATTGCTGCACATTGTAAAATATTAGTTAACCTCTTTCAGAGACGAAGACATCACTGCTTTAAATCCTAAGAGATGAAAATGTACATTTTTAAAGGATGTTGACAGTCAGTGAGAAGGGAAATCAAGAGTGGAAAACATTAACAGTGGTTGTACAACCAATGGAAGGTTGCATTGTATGATAGAGCTCAGCTAGGAGGCTCAGAACCTTAACACCTACTAATGCATCTTGGAAAAAAGTTCAGAATAATAGTTAACTAGATTAAGGAACACACAATGCCTGTGTGCTTATAAATGGATAAATTGCTAACTAGACCTTTTGCCTCATGTGACTAAAGAAATAACTAAAAGAAACAGCAGCTATTTCTCTGGGCTGTTCCCAAGGGTGTAAATTGATAAAACAGTAATAAGAGAACACCAGAGCACAGGAGTGGAGGGGTTCAGGGTACAATTAAATAAAGACCAAGAGCTATGAGGTAACAGCTCCAACAAAACTGTTCACTGTGAAGACACTAGTAACATAGTTGCTGAAGCTGACCAGACAGCCTAGTTGTCATAGGGCATGGGTGAGAAAGAAGCACAAGGCGAGGAGGCACCACTGTTGACCTTCACACCACCCAGCATCCAGTCACTGTTGTGGTACCCAGAAGCTTCCACAACAGTCTGAACTCTTGGGAGAGGAGAAAGCTATGGAACTTCCTGTTCCTGCCGTTTACCCATTTCTCCTCCCTCTCCTCTGGGAGCACAGGAAAGACCTAGAAAAGGAAAGTGCAGTGGGTTTAAGTGTCTGACAACTTTTGGGCCCTTCCCCCAAACCAAGCGTCTTGGGAAAGGTGTCCAGGACAGGTAACAGATTTGCTAGACTGCCCTGAGTCATGTATAGAGCAGACCATGGGTGAGCAGACACTTCAGACCCAGGAGCTACATCTAGAAGGGAACAACGAAACGGCTGTGTACAGTATAGAAAGCTCCAACCAGTAGCAGAGGCCACGTGGAGATGAAAGTCCGAGCCCCCACCTTGTAAGCTGCTGGTCTAGTCATCCCGGGAAATCCTTCCTTGCTCTTGCCCTGCAGAGAGACTTGGGCAGCTCCAGGCCTTCCTGGTTCATCACAAAAGGGTGCCTGGATGGTGGCAGTCTTGGAGACAACAGATAAGATAATGGGGAGACTCTGGAAGGAGCCTCCAGAGAAGTCAGGGACAAGACTTTACAGTAAGACAGAGTGGGCTGGCATAGATAGACTCTCCCACAAAAACCTAAATGCCTGGGCTGGGGGTGGGGGACTATAGAGAGCTCTTCTACAGGATTGCCTCCAGGATCTCCATGTTAGCAGGGAGCCAGGGATTAGGCTCCTTGCTTGGATAGAATTGAAGGACTGGCATTAAGTCCATCAGCGCCCTTCATATTCTAATGCCTTGGCTTCCTGTTATGGAGAGGGCAGGAAGCAGCTGGAACCTGTGTGTCTGAGCAGGAAGTTTTTCTCTGGCTGCCTGTGGAGGAAGAGGCCACACTCGCACTAGAGTCATTTCTTCCAGCAGTGTCGTGCCATGGCCTTTACAAGGGAAGGGAGAACCAGGACCCCAGGCCTTTTCTGTCAGCAATATGGAAGCATGGCCCAGGGCAAGGGGTGGTGCAGGTCAGGATGGCACAGTTCGTTCCCAGAACTGAGACTAGCATTTGTTGGGGAGGGGAATGCAATTGTGACTACAAAGGAAAGACCCAAAGCTGCTAACAGCTTTGGTCTACTTAGTTCACTTATTTCTACTTATTTCATTACTAAATAAGTAAGAATGGCTGGGATGTAGCCTAGTTATCTGAGCACTTCCTAATATGCACAGAGCCTGGATTATATCCCCGGTCCCAGGACATGATGCAACACGCCTGGAGTACTTAAAAGGAGAAGGCCGGGGTAAGATTTCAAGGTTATAATCAGTTTCTTCTTGTCTCATTAAAAACAGTAAGCAGGTAAAAATAGGCTATATCGATCTGGGCCACACTCAGGATGTCCTGGCTCCTAGGCTGTATCTCTGTGTGGTCCTAGCAGGTGTTACAATACAGGCCTAGCTGGACAAAGGGCTCCATTCTGCCTGAAAAGGTCTCCCCACATAACACAGTGGGAACTTCCTCCTGGACCCTGGATTAGACATAAACCATACCCAAACACTGTTTTCACAGACAGATCCTTTACTAAGCAGGGAAGAAAGGTTAAAGGGGCAGCTTTCAGACTCAGGCAGAAAAGCAGCAGGAAATGACCTTGTAGGTAATTCTTTTAGAAGAAAGAAAATGAAGGTCTGCGCCACACTGCTCTAGGTTGGGGTGGTGCGTTTCAACTGAGTATGTTAATTCAGTGAACCAAAGGGGGCTTTTGACTGCTGGGCTTAAGATAGCTTTAACTTGGTAGTCAGCCTCCAGAGAAGGAAATGCCAAATAAGTTAATAGGCCTTGCCTTAATAGCTTTAACAGTGCAATCTTAGGGGTTCTCTTTAAGGCTGAGGGAATTGGGAAGGATTGCAAGGCTGCCATAGCCACATGCTCAAGTGGGCCTGTGCCACCCACTTCAATCCCCTTATACTGAGGGTCATGTTGGACACCTAGACCCGGGGCCAGCCTTCTGTCCTGTCCTAGGAATTAGGTCACGGGAAAGCACAGGGAACCGTGGAGAGGAAAGAGTGTTCATTTAATCAGAGGGACTTTGAAGGCACCTGGTTTATGTCTCTGTCAAAGAGGCATTAAATGACAAGGAACGGAGACATGGAGAATAGGCATAGAAGAAACAGGGAGAGTGAGATCATCAGTCAGGCCTGAAGCCTCCATCTCGTCTTTATTTAGGCAGTTAGACAGATGTCATTGGGAAGCCCTTACTTTTCCTGACCCTCAAACCCCGAAGCTAGGTATTCCACCACTGTCAGCAGCTTGCAGCTTAGAGACTAAGGGCTCCCATATCTTACATTGTACTGAGGAACACCCCTGAGTCTTTTAATTAAATTCTCTCTGAGGTCATGAAACTCCTTCATTTGGAACCTAAGCACATGCAGAGGTTATCAAGGCGTTGGAGTAGTCAAAGAGGGATATGAAGATGATGAGCCAGGTTTTATGTCTAAGGACCAAAGATGAGTAATAGCATTGTCCCGCAATAACGAGTCAGGCAGCCAGGAAACTTGGCCATCAGTAGCTAGCCTTATTAGGCTGTAAGGAACAGAAAATACCTCAGCCCAGTTTGGTCATCAGAGACCCTTGGGACTTGTAAAAGCCTTGTCGGCCTGATTACCTTTGCAGGTGAAGACATTAGTGGTGCAAAGATAAAAGTATAATGGTTTCTGATGTTAAGAGAATATCAAGCTTTTACCACTGATTAGTTTCTAGATGTTTAGTTTAACATATATTTATCCTCTGTTTCTTTAGGTCAAAACTGCAGGAGCTGCAGCATTATACTCTAAAGTGAAAAAATTTTTAAAGCTAACTAAATATAGCATATTAATTGTGCATTTAGGTATTTTTATATACTTCTGATTTTGTAATTAGAATTTCTAAGTTAAGCATTCATTGGTGTTCCATAATGGCTTTTGTGGGGGCCAGCTATGAAAGCTAAGTCTGGGCAGGTCATCCAAGAGTTCTTTACTTCCAGCTATATACACCTGGGACTCTGGCCATCGATAATTTAAATGGAGCCTAGAGTCTCAATAGTTTACCCTGAGACAATGCCTGGCAGGC
>LOEQ01011142.1:0-11585 GCA_001685075.1 Bramus lutescens
CCCTGCCATACTACACCATTTATTTGCTCACCATAATTATGCCACAAGGCACCAGACAGGCCCGTATTTTCTCCTCACCTCCCAAGGGAGGATACCCTGTCCCAGACAAGCATGTGGGTCTCCTTCTCCTGTTCATTCTTAATCACAGGATATTTTCTTCATTATCCAGCCTCACAAATATTTCCAGATATGTTTTTTTTCTTCTCTACATCTCTTTTGTTTTGACACTGACTTTCATTCAGATAATAGACTCAAAACATCTTTTTGGATTTTTTTTTTTATTGGTTCTGGCTATAGAGAGAAGATGTATGCAGTTAAAGCTGCAGGCCAGAAAGTGTCTGCTATAACAAAGATGGTTCAATACTTAATTGGCTAAAGATTAATTACTGCCTTATGCTCAGCATTTGCCTTCTCAGCCATGACTGACTTCAGGAAGCCAGCACACTTAGTCCTGCTTGCTTTGCTTTATAGAATGTTACCCTCTGGATCTGGGAGACTCCACTTCCCTTTTACTGTGTTTGAACTCCATTCACAAAAGTTCCAAATTCTCTGTGCTTTCCTTTTCCCACTGAGGTCTGTGTCCAGTGTGCTCTGCTACATGTAGGAAGATACAATTTTCTACTCCACCTTGCATTGGCTCCTTGGTCTCGGACTCTTTGATATCGCAACATTGTTTCTAAAATTTGTAGCTAAGTGAAACATTTGCAGTAAGAATCATAGGAAAACAATGCATTTACCATGAAAAAGTATCATATCAATATGTTTATTTAATCTACTAATAGGTAGGCGAGGATGCAGCAGTGGGAAGTCAAGCCAATCCCTATATCAGTCCTAGGCCTGGTTTCCCTACCTGGATGATAGGGGAGAAACAATCCACCATAAGATGCCGCAGGCTGTTACTGTAGATAGTTTCAGCGAGAATACAAATGTGAAATTCATGGGTGGGGGAGGGAAGAAAGTATATGGACAAGGGTCACTGGAAGAGTCCTTGTGTTTTCTCCTCAAAATTTGGACTTTCTTCCCTCAAAACTCGAAACCAGGTGGGACCAAAAGGAGACCCTCAGGTATTTGCAATGATGTCACTTTAGTGTAAAACTCAACCCAATCGCCATACTGTACCTAAGGGCTTTAAATGCAAATTAGATTAAAAAAAATCTTTGTGTACTTTTGTCACTTGTAGTTTTCCTTACTTCTCCTGTGGTTGTAACAAAATTCCTGGCAAAGCAGCAGTGTAAGGGAGGAAGTTTGGAAGGGGTCAGTCTACCTAGGTGGCAAAGGCATGATAACAAGAGCCTGGGACTGCACTCTCATTAGGTGTGGATCAGCGTTCAGCCTGGGAACTCAGCCCATGGTGGGGTACCAATGCACATTCAGGATGGAGCTTATTCTCTTGGTTCTCTCTGGAAATACCCACACCTGAGTATGCCTCACTAATGCCCAAGGGAGTCTGAGCCACTCAAATTGACAATCAAAATTAATTATAATGCATGCTTTTAAAGTTTAGATTTTTTTTCTTTCATAGAGTCGAGTGTGTGTGTGTATGTGTGAAAACTTTGAAAAATGAGCGGTAAGAAACAAAAACCACTTCAGTCAGCACGTATATTCTATTAAGGCAATTAATCAAACACACACTTTGTCAACTTCCCCTTGGTTTATTTTGTTTTATGACTCTATTATTATTTCATCAACACGATAAAATAAATTAATCTCCATCACATAGAAAACGCTAGGGTGACAGAGTAAAGGAACTTAGCTGCCCATGCCTATCTTCGGGCTCTAATCACTCATCATGCAGATTGAATTATTTTTAACTGTGATGCATTCATTAGCCCTTATTGGAAACATTTTAATGCATTGCAGGATTTCCTCTACTGTCAGAATACAGATCTGTCACTCGGCACGAACTTATTCAGCAACTCAGACGCCACGCATTAGCAGCCTCCTCTAATAGAATATGAAAATTTCCAAAATTGATAATGAAATAAGCTACATCTTGACATGCAATCTTGTAACTGATTTGAGAAAAGGCACGCTTGTAAACTTAGAAGAATTTTTCAAATCTGGAAATAATGCAAGAGGAAACCTAAGGGTTTTTAAGAGGATGATATATAACTTGAATGAACCTAATGTTAATAGTGGCAAACACAATAGCTAGTAGATGACTCCAAGGAAACAGCATTTTTCCAGACAGCACACAGCTGATGCATATATGAACTCATGACAGCGTGTTTAAAACCCACACAAGTCCAAGCCAGGCAAGTTCTGAGAGGGGAAGGGGAAGTAGGCGCAAACCCCAACCCTTGCCAAGGAACTGCTCAAATGATAGTTGCTGAGAGAAAGAAAATCCATTTTCTTCCCCAAGGGAGCGATACTGGGTACATTCCAGGGCAGACCTCATGCTCAGGAGTAGTTGGCCAGAAAACAGACTACGTGGTTTTGTGCTATTTTTGGTGTGGGTTGTTTTGTTCTTCAGAGGTAGAAAGAACATGAGTTTGGGCAACAGTGAAGAGTCAGTTTCTGGAAGGAGTTGATAAAGAAGAAAGAGTATAATTAAAATATATTGCATGTAAAAAATAAAAAATATAACTACAAAAGAATATGGTTATACATGTATTGCCAAAGGATTTCATGCATGTTTACTTCTTGAGCTTTCTCAGACAAGAGAGTTATTTTTTCCAAAGAAATTCAGAGTGAGAATCATCCTATCAATGACAGATACTCATGAAAATATCTATACTAAAATGTACATACTGAGCATCGATTAGGGTATGAAAAAAATTAGGCTATGGAGGTCTAGACAGCATCAAAACATGTAGACTAATTGCTTTATTCTAGTTAAGAGGTTCCTTTATCCTATGTGTGCATGACTCTTTTCCCTGCATGTACATCTGTGCACTGCGTATGGGCCTTGTGCATGTGGAGACCAAAAGAGGGTATCAGATCCCCAGAAACTAGTGTTATAGACAGTTATGAACCACCACATGGGTGCTGGAAATTGAACCCGGAACCTCTGGAAGAGTAGCAAGTGCTCTTAACTGTGGAGGCATCTCTCTCCAGCCACATTTTAGATGATTCTCATGAAAATCAAGGGTAAGTTAATTCTGTTCAAGTCAGTATATGAAAAGTTCCAGAATATTGGGTAGGAAACGAACCATTAATCAAGCACAGAAAAGAAGAAATGGGAATGCAGTATGGGCTTGAGGGAACCTGTAGATCCATGAGATCCATATATCACACACGCCAGAAAGTTGAGGTGGAAACTACTGCAATCTTGAGGGGAGTGCTGTGTAAGGATTTATGAGTAATTTTGCACATGATCCCCTCTTTGGCAGGATAAAATATTAAACCTGGAAATTCCACTAAAAATTAACCTGTGCAAAAATCTTAGTCTCGAGAAAAATTATATTTCTTAGTTCTTTTGTTGAATAACCTTTTTTTTTTTCTAGGAAAACTCTGGCCCACGGGTCATCTTGGATGAGTTACCTTATTTCAGTGAGACTCACCACCTTTCATACATGAATAACAGAGGAGTTATATAGTCCTTCAGATCCTTTGCTGTTCTGGATTGTCTTTATGAAAAATTTCTTTCCTCTCTTTGGTTACAGAGCGGGTATCAGAAAGCACTGCTTGACCCCTTTCTTGGTTCATGGATCTATCTTTAGCCTTGTCTCATCTTTTTTTGGTACAGGCAATTCACCCATGCTGCCAGGACAGGGTACAAGGTAAGGGGAAATGGCCTATTCTGGACTGATTAATTATTCAGGAGTAAGTCATTAATATTCTTTGCGTTTTACTATCAGCTTTTAAGTTGTTGGGTGCCAAGGAGCATTAATAAAGAAGTTTTGTGAGATCAGTGGAAAAGATGCCAATAAAACATTTTATGTGTACGGCCAAACAGAACAGGGGGACAGAGGGTTAGATGAAAGGAAGGAGGGACAGGAATGTAGCACTTGAATGCTCACATTTGTTTTTGTAATTTTTTTAATTCACCAACCACAGTTCCCCTCCCCTCTCCTCCCCCTCCCCCACCTCTCGTTCACTCATCAGATGCAGAATTCTTATATTTCTAAAGAAGGAACATAATTGAGAATTCTCTGTGCAGATTTAGCCCATGATAAATTCATGTTGTTGAGAAACAGTCAATAACAGCAGTGTTTTGTGTGCGCAGCACAGCTCATTATGAAACAGAAGCATAGAGTTTTGCTTTATTTCCCTCAAAATTAACCCTCTGCGGAAGAGAGCTGTCTGAAAGCGGCAGCAAACAAAATTCTTCTGCAATGAAGTGCTTTCCTGTAAAACATGTAGAAAGGCCAGTAGCTGGCTCTAGGACTCAGAAAGTGAAAATGAACTGATCACACACTACAGAGGTTCTCAAAACTAAAAGCATGCACTGCCCTCCAGAATGAAGTCCACTGAATGCTTCATGTATATTTGAGTGTAGGCGGGAGTGTATCTAGCACTGAACTGACTAGCAGAGAATGCCACATGATCAAGACAATGAAAATCAGTGCTGTGCTTGTATGTCACCAAATAAAAGATTAAAGGACTGCCTTAGAAAGAAAACCATACACACATACAGATGCTATACATGTATGTATCCATGTGTAGTGAAAGTGGGTACCCAATTTCCCTGAAGTAGTTATTTCTTTGATTATGATGTCTAAACAGAAGAGATCTTTAATAATTTTTGAGTCGCTGGTAACAGAATATTCTTCCATTCCAAAAGTTGCTATATAATGATAAGCCTAGTTGAGTTTGGGTAACTGTTTATCTTAACCAAATCCTGGAGTCAAGTGCTTTATATGCATTATAATAATACTTATAATCTACTGACATAGTTAAACTTATTTCAATTTCAGAATGAGAAATATAAGATTCAAGAAGATAGAGTCCCCTACTCAAGCTATACGCTCATCAGGAGCATGACCCATCTCTCCATGATTACAAATAGTGTCAGGTATTACTGCATGTTAGTAAGGGTAATGGTGGCAACAATACATGACTGAGCTTTAGAAGCTGAGACAGTGCTTCATGCCAGCAAAGGTGAGGGAAATCTGCCCCGAAGATGTATGCCCTTTCAGCAAGTTGCTATATTTTGGAAATGCTATCCTGTATCTACATTGTCTATTAAGGGTTTGAGACATATAGCATTTTGATAAAGAGATGTTTGATAGCATGACACTGAGGTATGGAGTACACATAGACCAATGTAATAAAGACCCTACCATCAGGCTGTGTGACATGCATGATTTTTGTTGTATATAACAAACTCAGCCTCTTGTTTCAAATAAGAAAGGACCTATTTTTCATCAATAGTGACAGAAAAAATGAATTTGGAGAAAAAAATGAATCTTGAGAAAGATAAGACCTAGGTTCACATTAGAGAATACATTTTAAGTGAATAGTATATCGAAAAGTAACAAACATGATCATATACTTACTATAGTAAAACATGGTGTTTTCTCTTTAATAATACCACAGAAAAAAGCTACTTAAATTTAAAGATAACATCAGAGTGATGGATGTGATTGTATACTGCATTTGAAAGAGAGGTTCTACGTCTTATTACCCACAAACTGAAAAGTGCCCAGGAAACTGGGAGGACGTATTTGAATTCATGTTCACCTCCAATGACTTGTGTTTTTAGAATTCCTACCACCAAAAGCGATAGGACCAAAAACTTGATAGAAAATGGGGGACTGCATTAACAGTCCATTCAAATAAAAAGATAGTTAGCCCTAAATATGTAAGTATATATTGCACATCACTGATAATTGCATAGAAGCAAATTAATATTATATTCAAACTATCACTTATCAGACTGGCAAAACGTTTTTCAAATCTGACTATATTCTTCTGTGAGGTTCGTGAACAAACTCTGTTACATTGTTGTGGAAATGCAAAACTAAGTAAACCAAATGGTAACAAACATGCAAAAGACTGGCTCACTCCCAAATCGCTTGTCAGAGTATAGTGTAGCCACTTGGAGAAACATTTTGGTTGCTTCTTTAAGCCTTTACCTGCTCTTCTGCTTCTGGACACCTCCCACACAAATAAAGCATGTTCTTTCCCCCCTTCATTTGTAAAGACACACACACACACACACACATACACGACTAGAAAGAGCAGAAGAACAAATACACACATACATACATATAATGCATGTACACATAAATATGTTCATATACACACATGCATACATATAGAGAAAGAAAAATTACCTAGTTGATACCATGTAGCTTCTGAAACTCCTAGAGGAATCTTTTGTCCAACATTTGGTTTTGATTGCTGTTGTTTGCACAAGGTATATTACCCTTGCTTTTCGTCTATAGAGACGATGACTACATGGGAATGCTCAGTTAAACTCAGTATACCAGCCGGTTGCCAGGAAAAAATGACTATGACACCAGCGTTTGAAAGTTTATAAGTTTAGAAATGAGTTTTTAGCAAAGAACTTTGGCTAATCTCATGTGACATGTTTCTTCAAATTCCAGTCAACACCAGCTATGTATTTTGTCATAATGCCATCAAAGGACGAGATGGGAAGACTGCAGGTGACAGGATTGCCTGAATCCAACATCTAAGGAGTCCACAAAATAAACACAGATACAGAACCAATGAGTTCACTTACCATTACAAGGAACATAATAAACAAACAGAAGTCAATCAATTAGAGGTCAATATGCTAGCACTAAACTGTGAACACCTTGGCTAAAAGCTCATTGAAATCTATAATCTCAAGAAACAGAATAAGTGAAAATTTAAAATAAACTAAGTCTGTAATTTGTATTCTGATAACCTACAGTGAAAGGAATGTACTCATGGTAAACAAGGGCAGGAAGACTTGGTACACAGCTCAGTCACAGGGTATTTTCCTGGCAAGTGTAAGGCTGTAGGTGAGAGCCACAATATGCAAAACAAACAAACAAGCAAAGAAATAAATAAAAAGCACAAAGAAAAAACCAACACTTCGAAAGATGAGCATCATCAACAGGTATAGTTTGATTTTATTTATTTCTAGTCATGAATGTGGGCGCATGTGTCCTACATCACATCTGGAAGTTAGAGGACAGCTTTGTGAATCTTGCTCTCTTCTACTTAGACCTTGTTTCTGAGGAGATTGTGTGTAGGTTGCCAGGCTTATATAGCCACTCATGGATCCCCTAAAGCAGCTTAAAGCTGTGAAGAGCTATTGGTCATGTCACATGTCTGTCACTAAAATAAAAAAAAATGGTAGGAATAAAAGACGCTGGTGAATAGAAAGAAATACAGGCTCTTTTCCTAGGATACATGCCAGAATGTGGTACATTGTTGAGAAGCAATAGCCATGTTGAGAAGCAGTTTGGCATAAGTACTTTTCCACTTCGGGGCCCTTCTTTCATACACATACAAATGGATGCACACAGCAGAGCTTGCATGAGGATGTCCATGTCAGTTTGATTCTTTAAAGCCTAGGAAAACATTATTGAGCCGACAATATCATTGACACCGGAAGTGCATTTATGTTGGTTAAGATGCAGATGGGGGGTGGCATGGGTGTAAGAGGACAAAGGCAGGGATGACTGGATTCACATAATGTGCTGTGTCTTGGATGTACCAGATGCCCACATCATGGTGGTGGTACCTGGAGTTTGGAGACATTGCAGAACTGAGTGAGATTAAGGTTGTTTAGGGCAATTACACATCATCTAAGAAAGAAAAACAAGCAAACACCAACAACAAAACAAAAGCCTTTGTCTTGGATCTAATCCCAAACCAGAAACAAAAATAGTGATGGGAAACTAGTGAAGTTTGAAGGCTGTAGATTAGGTGATTTTAACATCCATTTCCTGATTTTCATGACTGCTCTGGGTGAAAATTACAGAAATTTTCCTTTTTGGTACAGTTTTTCACCTTCCTGTGAGCTTAACATTATTCTAAAATAAAAGTATAAGAAAATTTAAATGTCCGAATTATAAATTGTGTTAGACAAATTGATGAGAAAAAGACTTGTTTTATATTGCTTGATGTTTTTATTATTTACAGTGTGGCAGACATATTGGCAGAGATAAGTTACCATGGATATCAATTCAAACTGAGGAGTGGCCATTTTAGCTTTTAGTTTCATTTGGTTTTATATATATATATAATAAAATTATATATTTTTATTTATTATATTTTTATCTAATATTTATTTTTAAATTTCATTACATATTCATTTTATGATTATATATATACACACATAACAGTGAATCATATATTTTGAAACAACTTAGTTGTATAAGTTCACAAACATTTTGAACTGCAAGATTGGCTACAATGTGCATCCTTTCCTAACTGTTCAAGCGATTGTCTTTTCTTTCCCATGGAAAACTTCCATCCCAGTAGGTTGCTGCTGTGACAGGCATAAGGCTGTGGCCTCCTCCTAGTATATCCTGGCCTGACAGAAGGAGAATCGGGTCCCTCTACCTGTCATCTTTTCTCTTTGGTTTCATTTTTTTTCCCATCCTGCTTCTCAGTTCCAGGGCAAGCTCTTCCATCTCCAGCTGTAGTCAGAGCAGCATAAATATTAGTGATAATTGTACAGCACAGTAATTGCAAATAGCGGTGATTAATTCTTACAACAATAGCTGTCCCAAGAACAATTGATTTCCCTTCCAGTCATGCCCAGGTTTCCCACGAGAAAGCTTTAAAATGGTTATTATTTTTAGGTGAAGCTTTAGGGAGAAAAGAGGAAAAGAGCGGTGATTACTTTGGAGTCGTCAGCACTGTTTCTACCTTAGTGGGAGGGGCAAGAGCACGCCTGTCACTGTATGTAAAAGAAATGACCTCGCTTGCCAGAAAAGTCACCACTTGCTAAGTGTGGCTCAAACAAGCATGACGCCATGTTTCTGCAACACTGAGATGACCAAGTGCAGGAAATTCTTACCTATGTACTAAGCCCCTTTTGCCTATGTCTTATCCAGTATTCTCCTCAATGATCAAATCTTAGGATCAAAGTGAACCATTGAGATTTCAATAGATTGTACTAGAATGTATAAGTCTGTGTTCAATGTGTATTGTCTTCTGTCTATTCTCATACACCCGTGCTTCCAAAAAGAAAGATATTCAGAAATGAAACTGATCATGTTCTTGTTTTCTTCAGGTTCTTTAAGACTAAAGATACCATGAAGGCAAATGCCCTGTGTCTCTTGTATGCCTCTATTTTTACAGCTAATACATTGTCTAGTACAACACTTGAAACATTGAGCTGAGGTTGTAGTTCTTGTTTTTGTTTTCTGTTATGTAGCCCAGGCTAGTATAGAAGTTGCCATCCTCCTGCCTCAGCCTTCTGAATGCTGAGCACAATTATAGGCATGCTTCACTGTTCCTAGTACAATCTCAATAATTCAGGGTTTTATGTCAAAGGTCAGGGAAGTTTGGACAAAGCTACAGTTTTTCTAAGACTCAAATGGAGCTAGCAGGTGCACCTCCAGTTCGTGTGACTATGTGTAGGTCAGTTCCCCGCTTCTGCTCTGTTTGATCTGGCTTCAGCTCTATAGCACATAAGGTTCTTTCTATAAACCTCACAGCATGCCTTTTTCTGTGCTAAGTAATCTGGAAAGGATAGAGGTCTTGGGTAAATAGTAAGACACACAAAATAGTAGCATCCATCTTTCATTATATAATCTAGAAATGTTGAGTCTTATGTACTGGCCGTGAAGACTGATGGCAAGGTGGGCACCACAGAAAAATGTGAATGTCTGGAAGCAGGTCCATCTTGGAATCTAGCTACCACAAAATGATGATGAACCATTTCAGACTGTTCTCTATTTCAAGCATACGAGACATGCTGTTATTAAATTTTTTTCAGAGTGAGAATGATGCTTTTTTAAAGGTACAGAACCATTTGAAGTTTGAAAGCCTCTGTAGTCAACTTTATATTAACTCTTTCAAAGTGTTTACCACTAACCTTAAGTATAAGATTGGGGAGTGTCAAGGACAATTAATAAATACGTAAACAACAAAAGGAGTTAGATAATTTATTGGAGAGATGGCTCAGTGGTTACAAATGCTTACTGCCCTTGTAAAAGACTTGAGTTCTCTTCCTATTGCCCACATGGGATGGCTCATAGTCTCCTGTAAATCCAAATCCATGGACCTGACACTGTCTTCTAGATTCTGGAGGCACTTCACCAATACACACATATAACGCACACCTATATACATAATTAAAAATGCGAAAATAATTTTTTTAGAAATAAGTGTAACATAGAAATGAGGCAGGGAGCAATATGGAACAACTTAATAAGAGGAGAATACTCATCAATTACCCACACTTTTATTTTCTTTGAGCTTCCACTTCCAGCAGGAGTTGAGAGGACTCTCTTGAACAGTGTAAAACAACTGGTCAGGGTGCTTAGGAAATTAGTAGGGGGACTATATAGCTTATTGCCCAAAGCAAGCGATTATTTAGAGCAAACAGGGGTGCTATTAATAACTATGCCGACGTAGGAGGCATAAATTGAGGATGAGATTATCCCAAGCATATATTCACCCTGTAAATTATAGTTATTTACTTTGGGCTACTTTTAATATGAGGAGCTTAGAATCGGTGAGTTTTGAAAACAATCCCTTCAAGTTTGCTTTTTGTGCTTTCCACATAACTAACTATCCTATCCAGGAAAAACAGAAGAATATAGAATAAAGCAGGCATCACAGTGAGCTGTCTCCTGAAAGAAAAAAAAAACATAGCCCTTTCAGGGAGGATTGATTTGTAAAGATGTTGTCTAAGAATTCAGGCTGCTCTCAAGGAAATTACCCATCATTAGGGATTTGAGAAAATCCTTTACTGCAATTTCTCTTATATGAGTAGCTCATAGAAGGTCTGTTTAATTTTGCAAAATTTCTTTTCATATGCATCTAATTAAAATATCTTTTGAGTCCATCATGTTGTGTTCAAGTTAATTGAATAGAGCAAAATTTAATGTCTCTCTATCAGATTTTCCTAGTTAATGTCATAGGCATCCATTGATTGTTTTTTAATTAGAGATTTTTGTTAATGGATTTTCACAAATTAAAGTCTGCCTAATGACCAGCATTTCTCTGGACAATCACTGGATGCTTTCTGGGAATTTGGCAAGACCACATGAGGGCATGTTGGGGAGTGTGCCTTTTCAATGTCAGCTTCCTACAGAAGTTGAAAATGTAATTAGAATGCCTGCTGATAAACTTTGTTGCTCCATGGCTTTTTCTTTCTCTTGCAAATAATCACAAGCTACTTAGAAAGAAAGTGTATAAATAGTAACATTCATTTGCACCCAAAGGACTATCTGGCCTCCTTACTGGGAGCCCAGGTGAGTTGTCCTAACTCTGGGTAGAAAGTCACACTCCTTATTTCTTCAGGCTACAGTGATAACAAGGAATTGTAGCAGGCTTTCTTAAGGGCCATCAACCAGCTCCCAAATAAAGACATGGAGGCTTATTAGTTATGAATGCTCAGCCTTATCTTATGCATGTCCCACTAGCTTTTATAACTTATTTTAACGTGTTTCTCTTCATCTACTTCATCTATATTTTCCCTTAGGGATTTTTCACTTTGATTCTGTATGTCCTTGTTTTCCTGC
>LOEQ01011142.1:18133-28827 GCA_001685075.1 Bramus lutescens
CGAATCCCCCCCCCCAATAAATAAATAAATAGATAAAAAGATACCACTTAGATGAAATAAAAAAGGTATGAAATCTAAAAGACTAAGCAACTTAGCATTATCCACTGTTACTTCTAAATCAGTCACACTTGTGAAAATTACTTTGCATAGAGCGAGGAAGAAACCTGGTGGGAGAATTTACATGTTTCTGAAAAGACAGCAAAGTTATTGTCTGGAAAAAACAAACTCCACTCCAGCAGGGTTGGATTTGTCACACAAAAAGACTCTTGTTTAAAATAAAAAAAATTAATGATATTTTCTTTTACATTTGTTTCTTGAGCAAACATGAAATAATAGTATATATCTGCATGGTTTGGTATGTTATTTTCAACAAGCTAAACATCCCTTGAACTTGAGAGCTGTCATGCTGATTATTTTTGCATGTACTTCTGGTTTGGCTCACAACTGAGCACAGTAGGTACCTAAGAATATCTTTCGAAATGCTACCTTAAGTCCCAGAGAAAGAGAATGCACCTCTCTAGAACTTTCTCACAGTCAATTAAAGAAAGACAATTTCACACTGTATGGAATTCTTTTTGGATCCATATCCTGTCCTCACAGCTGTTTTCCTGCTGAGAACTGGTTGGGGAATTGAGACTGAGCTCACTGCAGCCTCCTCTGACTGTGTTTAACCCAGGGAGCAGCTTGAAAACAAGACGGCCAATTAGTAGTGCATCTAATTTTTGTAATTTCCAAAGCCTTCCTTCACAGTGAGGCTATTACAGGAAAATTAACCTGTAGCAGCTGAAATCATTCAGCGTGGTGCTTAGCCATGGGCAGAAAACAAAACTGAGATATTCACAGGAAGCTCAGAGCTCTCTTTCAAATGACTGTGAGAAAAGTCAGCCAAAATGTGAAAACCTTGTTCCACTGACTCTCCCAATGCTTTGGGAGACAGATGGCTGGGGACAGACATAAGCAAGGGAGGCCATACGATGGGATTGGCTTGGAGGTACCACTTGTTACTCAGTGGCCTTGAAGAAATGGGTGTGGAAAACAGAGAATCAGATAAAGTGAGAGTGAAAACATCTTCCACAGCAAAGTATAGTCCAGGAAGGATCATAATTGAATATTTCAATGGATGAATAAATATTTGAGGTTTGTGTCTGATAATATAATTGATGTAGACTTAGAGTCAAGGGTAAGAAGATTTTTCTTTAATAAGTCAGATCTTATGTCAAACATTGTTAATGAAATATACTGAATTACTATTTTTGTTTAAATTACATTTATTTATTTATTGTGTGTGCATATGTTATGTGTGTGTTTGTGTGCATGCCATAATACGTATCTTTGGGTCTTAGAATATCTTCTGGAAGGGATTTAATTCTCTCCTCCCACTGTTTAAATCCTAGGGATATAAGTCAGATGATCAAACTTGGAGGCAGGCACCTATACTCACCAAGCCATCTCTCTATCCAAGTTGTTATTCTTTATTAAGGAAAGAAAAGTAACTGATGGAATTATTTTGCAAATCTTTGATATCCTTTTTTAAGGCAGCCCATTCAGTGGCCGCTTACTAGGAAACAGGAAGATCTCAGTAATGAATAGAACCTTCTGAACCCTGGACTAGGGCAAGAAACCCTCTGATGAGTGCTTCTTGAGACAGCCAGAGGGAGTATTCTCTTCTCCTGTCTGTGCCTTCAGCTCACTTAAGTCAGAGTTGTGGAGAAATTGGGCTTTCTTCTGTCTCATGAGGTCTTCTCTACTTATGTAGCCTTGCCAGCGAAACCCAGGGACTAAACACTATCTTTTGTTTTGGTCTATAGCCAATGAATAACTAGACTCTTTATAAATACAAGCATGTAAATATATTTGGGAAAATGAATTCTGGGTACACAGTTCTGTGTGGAGACAGCCGACAAAGAATTTATAGAATTCACAATTTCTTTCTAGAACTCACGAAGGTGGGCATTAAAAAAATACAGATTTCCTACACCAATGGACACTCAAAGGTCCAAAAGGATTGGTATTTGCTTCAGCACTGGAAACTGAACCGAGACCTCTGTGAGCACTAGGCAAGTGTTCTACAGAGCTACACCCACAGCCACAACAGCCTGTGAACAAAGCCGCTTTGGATATAGAAGATCTATTATAGGCCTGGGTTCTGCATTGCAAACACACTTTTAGGTAGTGCTGGTGGTGCTGGCTCACACTCCACAGCTAGCAAGGGATGAAACAGTATCACACTCACTCAGAATCCAAAATAAACCCAGAGAGAGCTCAGTCTCTACACCCTTCCTTGCTATCTGTGTAAGTGACATAAATGTCAACTAAAGTGCATTCTGCTCAAGTTGCAAACATTTGTGGTTCAGCATGGGCGCTGTGGTTTTGTGTGGGAGTGAAAACTAAACACACCCTTCACCAAGTGGTGCAGAGTTCTGGGTTCCTGATTTAGGACTACATCAGATGCAGGTCTGATGTTCACAAATGTGCTTTTGCCTTTTAAAAGGCACTGGTAGAATGCTACTGAGAAAGGTCTTAATCAGAAGCCCACCAGAAAAGCTTCTAAGTGACTTCTCCCAAGAATAGCAAATAGTCATCACTTTTCATTTTGTCTTTACCTAAAGATTTCATACATTTTCATGTACTTTTGACTGTGAACTTTGACGTTACTAAATAATAGAATGGAAGACAAGTACTTCAGTATTGTCAAGCCTTAAGTCTAGGTTCTGATAGAAAGACATAAATATGCAATAAGGTCAATAGCTAAACTATGAACATGTGATCAAGGTCTGGGCATTATAAATCAGAGAGCCTTTTCTGAAAGACTTACTGCATGAATCACTTGACAAAAACAACTTTAGTTAGTAGATCCAGACAGCTGGGACTTAGTAAATAGCTAATTGAAGGTTGTACCTTTGTTGTGAGTTAGATATAGCTTGTAAGTGTTTATCGAGGTTGATGATGAGGATGATTGGTGATAATGAAGATGCAAAAACAAATAGTTTGAAGAAAAAGTAAATTGATTTCAATGTTATTCAGAAATAAGCTTTATAATGCATAGAAAACTTCATATATTATGATTATATGATTGTGCCTCCTGTCTGCATCTTTACCTCAAATAACAGCTTATGGGGTCAGATTGCAGCTAAGTAGGAGACTACTGGCTTACAGTATGAAAGGTCTCAGGCTTTATGGTCAGTAATTCAAGACAATAAAAGGAAACAAGAAAAATATAAAATGTGGCAAAACAGCAATAGGATGATTTTAGATTTGGGAAGAGAATTCTATCAGCAACAAGATGGTCAACAGATTAATATTCTCGGTCTGCAAGTGCTTTGTTGCTGTTCTTTAGTGATTATAAAACTGGGGAGAAATCTCATGGAACTAAAAAAAAATAAGAAGAGAAAAAGATGAAGGTGAGGAGGGAGAGGAGAGGGGGAAAAAGGTAGACCAGAGGGTTTGCACCTATATATTTATAATTCTAAGGCAAGGTGTGCTTTGGTTACATAGTGAGCATTTGAGAATGGGGGTAAGGAGAAGAGAGACAGGAATAAGGAGATGTACTGAAATTATAAATTTAAAGTATGTTCAACAAGAGATACTACAGAAAAACAAATTTAAAAATATATCATATTACTCCTAAAATTTTAAGAGATAAAGTCTCCACAGAACAGGAGATAACAAAGCACAAAATTGATGTTTCAAATGAAAAGGAGGCTTGCTGAGAAGTAGATGTAAAACTGAAAATGAAAAATTAAAGAAGAATTTTTAAAAACTACAACTATAACAACAGATTTGATATCATCCTCAATAAGACTATGTGAATGTATGAAATAAATTGTGTGATGTGGGGGTGCAAACTTGAAAATATTTCCAATTTCCCTAAATATAAAAATTAAAAAATGAGGTGATTTATAGCGAAGAGAAAGAATAACATCCTTCTCAATAGACCACTGTTGTTTGCGAGGATGAGAAAAATCAAATGGAAGCAATAATTTAAGATGGTATAGACAAAATCTGCCTGACACTGAATCCAACCACAATCCTGCAAATTAAAAACATTACAGAAGTACTACATATGCGAATATAAATAGAAGACTACCTCTCACATTAAACCTAGAGAAACTTTTTCTTTTTGGCTTCAAAGTATGAAACAGTCTCCAAGTTCTGTCCTGACTATTTTTGTAGCTGAATAAAGTGCTTCAAAAACTTGAACCAGTACCTCCATTCTTAAGCTCAGAGTCTAGGAGTGTAGAGGTGTAAACTGACAATGGAGCAGGGGAATGAAGACAAGGAACAGCGTGCATTTATTCAGGCTTCATCGACCATGAGATCATACTTCCATGGCTACTACTGCAGAGGAAACAAAGGGGACCTCAAGTTTTGGAGACAGGAAGGCTGAGAACTGACGAGTGTCTTCTATGGGACTCCCAAGAAAGGGTCGAGTGTCTTTTTCTATTTTTTGTTTGTTTGTTTGCTTGTTTTCAAAGAATATGGGGGAGCAGAACGGCACTTTGTGTTTTGTTGTTTCTTGGAATGCAAAAGTTTGGAAGCTTTCTCCATCATTGCTGCTAGCTGGAAACTCAAAGGCTCAGATAAAATGAAGTAGTCATCAGTTTAGATCTTTTCACATTTGACAGCTGGAAGAGGAATGGCTGGAAGCTGGAACCACCTGAAAGCTTTATTAGTCATGCATCTGGTACTTTGCCAAGCGACTGGGAGGGAAACGGACAGCAGGCTAGACACTAGGATGTTGGTAGGACATGACTTCCTTACAAAATGACAGCCTCAGGGTGGTTGGACTGTTCTAGACCACAACTTAGGTGCCAAGTGTTGGTTTTCTGAATTAAGTAAACAGAAATTTCATTTCCTGATGTGAACCATTCTTGAGTGTCCTATAATTAAGCCTATACCATATCTTAGGAGTACAGTAAGTTATAAGCCTAGTTGGACTTTAAGAGGAACACGGTGTTCAAATCTTGAACGAGGAATGCCAAAAAATTTGTGACCTGAAAAAGAACCTAAAAGAGCAATCTTCATTATGAATAATAACAAAAGGTCCCTGGCTAAAGATCAGGTTAAATCTCCACAAACCCACTGAAAATGGAAAGCATACTTTAATGACTTATACTGCTGAATGTTGTAACTTTTCAACATGGTTCGCCATTTTTTCCACCTTGTCATCATGGGTCTGAGTGGGAGCCTCACTTCACCCTTACTGCCTAGAATTGCTAGGGAGTATCATACTACAGACTGACAGCATGAATAAAGGCTCAATTTGTAATTTGAAATCTCGTTTCTGTTGAACACGTATTTTCTTCACACCATTATAAAGGAAGGGAAAAATAACACGAGTTGAAACACTCCATGAAACAGCTGTATGTTTTGATCCGTGGAAAATATTATTCTTCCCTCAGTAGAGATCCCAGATCTTTTTGAACTTGTAGCACCAAGGCTGGGATATCTACATCAAATTCAGGTATCATTGAACTTCTCAAGTATGGTATGTGCTTTCCTAGCTACAGAAGACTTGTGGACATAGCCAGTAACCAAACAATGCTGAGGTAGGTAAGAGATACTGTGGATAGTCCTCTTCAAAACATGACAGAGGTGACTTAAATAGCAATCATGGTTTTGTATCAGTTAAATATTGAGCTGTAAGTGGATTTATCATTCCCTAATTTTGGATCTGTTATAATCTTTGGAAGTTATATTCATCAAGGTTCTTCTAAGAGACAGAACACACACACACACGAGAGAGAGAGAGAGAGAGAGAGAGAGAGAGAGAGAGAGGATATAGATATACAGAGAAGGGAGAGACACACACATAGACACAAAGAGACAGACAGAATGGTTATATATGATATGGGGACCAGAAAATTTAATATCTACAGAGCAGGTCACCATTCTGAAGGAAAAAATATATGTTGCTGTCTTGAGTCCAGAAGCAATCTAAAGATAGAATTCAGTGCTTGAGAGGTACTTAAAAAGTTTTTTGTTTTGTTTTTCTCTTGAGAGTCTCAACTGATTGGAGGCAGCCTCCCTAAAACTGAAGAAGTCTGTGCTCTTTCTTTATAGACAATAGACTTCTGTGTTCATCACATCCAAAAGAAACATCACATCTGCTTCCAGACAGATACTTGGCTGAGAACTGGACATCATCTATAGTTGATATATAAACTTAATTAGCACATTGTTCTTCCCAACTTTTGTTTCTAATTCAAGTAATCCTTTCTCCAAGAAAACTTGAGTTTACACAAGAATTTTCTTACAGGAAAGATGCTGAAATTTCCATATGCTTTAGATGTTATGTTATTTGCAATTGCCTGTCTCTGTTGGATTTTCCCCTCCTTGTGATATAAAAGCTAATTATTGAAAATATGCTCTGCATAATCCTAGGTGTGCTGTATAAATGAACTTATTCCATCCTCATAATAACAATATGGATAGGTATCATCACTATCTCTTTAGGGTAGAAAGTAAAGGAAATGGGGAGTACCCAGTAGCACCACACAGCCCTATTCAGCAGAGCTTGGCTTTTTAAAAGACATGTAGAAACTACATAGTCTTTGATACATGTCAGTAAATGTTCCCATAAAGGGCAAGATCACATTCTCTGAACACTAATGCTTTCAAAGAATTTTTAAAATGTTTAACGAATGTGGCAAAGGCAAGTTGCCCTGGTTATGAAACAGACATCTATCATCTCTAGTTAGAACTTTTGAAAATGCTATAGAAGAGAGAAAGCTTGGTGAGCTGTGGGATGTCTTACGAGGTGACTCCTAGGGAGGGATGGTGCAAAGACAGAAGGGGAAAAGAGGTGGGACAGGAAAGGATCCTCCCTATGTTCTTGGGAGGATACTTGCCAGCTTTTAGCTCCCATCATGAGTTGTTTTATTAGTGTGTTTTCATGTCCAGGTGGCTAGGTATTCCCCTGCATTGTCAATATTTTTTTTTAAAAGCAACTGCTGTTGGTGGAGGCTGCTTGTTCATTCCTGGCTGCCCAGAACTGAAATAACCACATAGAAACTATATTATTTAAATTACTTATTGGTCAATAGCTTAAGAGTATTGTTAGCTAGCTCTTCTATCTTAAATTAACCCATTTCTATTAATTTTATATTTTACCACGAGGCTCATGGCCTACTGGCAAGGTTCTGGTGTGTCTGTCTCTGGTCGCTACATGGCTTCTCCCTGACTCGGCCTACTCTTCTATCTGCTTGGAACTCCCACCTTGCCTTATTCTGCTAAGCCGCTGACCAAAACATCTTTATTTATTAACATATAAAAGCAAAACATAGACAGAAGGACTTCCCAAACCATTTCCCCTTCTCTGTTTAATAAAAAGGAAGGTTTTAACTTTAACATAGTAAAATTACATATAACAAAACAGGTATAAAACAAGAATTACAGTTACAATATTTATATCTACATTATCTTTTATCATAACTAAGGAAAACTATAACTATCTATATATTCTTCAATACCATCAAAGACTCCAGAAGGATATAATATTACCTAAGAAAATAGGAAGTGCATTNTATTTATATCTACATTATCTTTTATCATAACTAAGGAAAACTATAACTATCTATATATTCTTCAATACCATCAAAGACTCCAGAAGGATATAATATTACCTAAGAAAATAGGAAGTGCATTGTAAGCAACTTACAAAACTCTAGAATTCACAGAGACATCTGCCTGCCTGGACAGTCACTCAAAGATCTTTTGTAGCATTGGGGCACCCATCTTCAGTCTACAGGCCCATAGTATCTGGCCAACTTTTCCATGAAGCAGGAAATTCCAAAGACAGTTCTGCCTATATTGGCAGTTTGTCAGTCACTTTTCTTCCCGCAGAATGTCTAGAAGACTCTTTCATAAAGCAGGAACCCAAAAGGACTGTCTCACTTTCTTTAGGTAACTTCAGCAGTCATTTTCCTGTGGGTCCTGCAAGTCCAGTTCATACAGCGTAACATCTAGCATTCCAGGCAAGAGCAGCTTCTTGCCCAGATGGCTAATCAATGCCATAAGAAGCCTCTTTGGTGCCCATCATCCTCTTGAAGTAGATTGGTGCTGCCAGGAGCAGATGAGTCTCATTGTCATGAAAAGATGTAAGTTATTAAAAAAATTTATTTGCCATGTTGGGAAAGATTTGAAGAACATCTATCTAACTGAAATATATCTTTATATATCTAGAAAACCTAAATAACATTACTAGAAGCTTGACTATTACAGATGACGTTCTATCAACTTATATTTCTTAATTATACATTGCATTTTTAAATGAGTTGCATAAACACAATACCTAAATCAAAAGCAGAAATATACATATAATAAAATTGATCTTAAATTTGTATCAATAAACAAAGATCCATACCAATTCATATCTCTATAGCATATCCTCCTTTAAATGTAAAGAAACATTTATAAACAATATTTGGGAATTTGGGCATAGTTCTCTCCAAACTGCTTCCTGCTTTTTGTTGGGCAAAGCAATTTTTGGGGATGTTCATGGCAACCTTTTGGAGGTCTAGATCCATCAAACCATACTAGTCTGGAAGCAATTCTCAGGTTCTCATCTTCTGTGAAAACAAAAGCAGAACCTCTTTTCCAAAGCAACAAATCCTTAGACCCAAATTTTGNAACAATATTTGGGAATTTGGGCATAGTTCTCTCCAAACTGCTTCCTGCTTTTTGTTGGGCAAAGCAATTTTTGGGGATGTTCATGGCAACCTTTTGGAGGTCTAGATCCATCAAACCATACTAGTCTGGAAGCAATTCTCAGGTTCTCATCTTCTGTGAAAACAAAAGCAGAACCTCTTTTCCAAAGCAACAAATCCTTAGACCCAAATTTTGAAGTCAAGATACCTTTAAAATATATAGGTTGGTTTAGCTCAGCAGCTTGTACAATGAAATGTCTCTCTGTACTTATCTCATTGACAGTCAAAAAATTTAAAGAAAACACAATAATAAACATAATCCAGACTCTCTGTGTATATTCCATCTTTACATGGCTTATTTTTCTTTACTCCTTTTTATCTATGACTGTTTGTACTCTGTCTCTTTAAAGACTTTAAACCATTTACTTCTTTTTATGACTCTCTATATTCTTTTTCTTCTCTCTCCAAAGACTACATACATTTATCCAACATTGTGACCCATTTAGAGGTCTTGTTTATCTGAATCTGTCTTTATTGTATATTTGTATATTTATTTATTGTATATTGTATCTTTGTAATTATTTTCTGATCAGGAGTGCTTTAAAATCATAAGCATTGTGGTTGAGGCAGCCCTGGATGCTTGTTCCACCTCTCTTTGCCTTTTAATATGGTGGAGGTAACATTACCACCAGTTCTGGGACCACCAGTGTACTCACCACTTTAATTCTGAGAAGGAGCATTATCTGAGTAATAGCTAAATCTGCCACTTATCTCATTGACAGTCAAAAAATTTAAAGAAAACACTGTGCGGCCTGGAAATACCTCTGTGTATGGTGGAGGGAATCTGCCATGCTCTCCTGCCTGTGCATGCCTAGCAGACCCAATCCTGCCACTTGCCCAGGCAGGGGATGCTGAGTCATGGGCATGGTCTCGGCAAATTTTTTTCTTTACCCCGAGTGGGCACACAAACATCTGAACCTGAAGTGGGTGGTGGGCATTAGCAACAAATGTTTCAGACCATGTTGGTGTACCAGAATGGAGGCCACTTGTTTGTTCCTGGCTGCCCAAATCACAAAACAATCATTCAGAAACTGTTTGCCCAATAGCTTAACCATATTTTTATCTAGCTCTTATATCCTAAACTAATCCATCATTAATAGTGATAAACTGTATATCACCATGTGACTGAGGCTTACTGGGTAAAATTCTGTCCTACGTCTGTCTCCAATGGGGGGGAGGGCTATGTGGCTTCTCCCTGACTCTGCTTGCTCTCCTCCTCTATCTGCTTGGAACGCCTGCCTTGCCCTGTTCTGCTAAGCCACTGGCCAAAACAGCTTTATTCATTAACCAATAAAAGCGAACATAGACAGAAGGACTTCCCACAGCCGTGAACTGGCCTTTAAAGAGGATTTGTATCTTTGGCCTTTCTCTCATGTCTTCCACACTCCCCTATGATTTCTCTGTTTGCCATTTTTTATTATTCCCTATTCTATTTATTGTAATAAAATTAGAAAGGCCTATCATTTTCTTTCTCCTCTTATTCTCCAAAACTGGCAGAAGAGCATGAATAAGTCAAGTAGAAAAGAACAAAAAGAGAGGAAACACATGTATAATGGACAGTCACAGAGGTCCTCAGATCTGCCCCAGATTTCAGAGCACATTCTCACTTCTTGGTTGGCAGGAGGGAGATGGGAGCAGATCTGATCCCACTAGCTAGTCATCTAGATGCATGTGAAGGCATTCCGTCATTGCTGCTTCAGATGCAGATTAGGTGTATGAAGAGAATGTCCAGGAAGCATCTGCCAGAAATGGGAAGGTAATTCTTGCAAATATTCAGCTTCTTGGAGAGGGGATGGAAGAAGCCAGAGAGTGAGTATGTATGTGAAAGACCCCAGAAAGACCCCGCTAGTTTGCCCATCATAGCTATGTACTTTATTCTTTGTTTTCTGTTGGGGATTTTCTATTACAGTCATAAAGTTACAAAACATCCAAGGTTCTCTGACCACTCTGGACCAGATGGACCTTGATGATTAACACCTGTGGTCT
>LOEQ01011143.1:15859-27349 GCA_001685075.1 Bramus lutescens
GCCTCTCTCTTCCTATCCCATCCCAGCTTGCTCCCAAGCACCCCTTCCCTTCTGTGGAGTCATAAGATCCCCCAACTCAGCCTGTTTGGGGGCTGAGGCTCTGGGGACAAAGTGGTGAGTGAAACCCCGCATGAAGGAGTTCCTTTGTTTCACTGAGCCTGTAAACAGCAAGCCTGCCCTTTAGTCTATGAGGGCCCTGGCCAGCAAGTGGTCCCAATCATGTACCAGAAGATCCATCGGAGAAAGTTTGAAGGAAGAGATGGGCAGGCAACAATGCAAGAATTCCTCCAACATTCTGAAAAACAACATGATAACACCAGAACACAGCGGACATACAGCAGGAAGACTTGAACACCCTAATCCAGAAGAAGTAGAAAAAATAGACATTATGAAAGTGATAGAGTCCCTTAAACAGGATGTGAAAAACTTAAAGAAATGGATGAGAAGAATATCAAAAAGTTTGAATAAATGAATAAATTCCTAAAAGATATCCTAGGAAACCAAGAAAAAAAATAATCAAACAGATTATGGAAACAGTTCAAGACTTGAAAACTGAAATGGAGGCAATNAAAACTGAAATGGAGGCAATGAAGGAAACACAAACCGAGGGATGGCTGGATATGTTGAAAATCTTAAGCATTTTGCTGGAGTAATAGGAAATGAACAGGCATGATATTTAAAAAGTGATGCTATTGTTGGGTGAATAGAAACCTTGGCCTAAAAATCAGAGCTCCTATATTAAAATCCTTTCATTTATTGGTGATAATATTTATCATTTCTTGGTTACATATAATTTCAGCTCTCAGGAATTGAATATCTGAACAAATAAGAAAAGGTGTTATTCAATGTTACTATTAAAACATTTTTTTCATTTTTCAGTTGACCTCAGATTTATAGAATTGGTTTAATAATAAACTTTGTTTCAAGTCATACTCATGAATATGAAGATGAGATGGAACTTTTTATGATTTACAATCAGATGGTTTTTTGAGCTATTTCAATAATATATTCATCAGTGTCAGAAGGTAACCTATAATCTGGAAATCTTTTATTCCTAAGTCATTATGGCAGTAGTATTAATTCAGATTTGAAAGTCTGAATGGACACAATGTTGTCTATTTAAAGCTAAGAAAAGTACTTTTATAATTTTATGTGCAAGGCTCTGAATATATTTTCTATGGTAGATCTATTTATAAAAGATTTCAGAAGGCAAGCAGGCTTACTTAGTTGAAAATGCTAATGAAATTCAGGAAACAAATGTTCAAATATACTATCTTTAATGCCCAATTTTGCATTGATCTATTTCTATTGGACTTATCTCTCTGCTCTTGAAAAGATTCCTAGTTGCTTATGCCTTGCCAGATCCACTGGCTAATGGCAATGGGTCATTGTACTTAATCCATCTATCACTCTCTCTTTCAGTTTCAGCTACTACATTTCCCTGTTTCACTGTCCAGTCACCTTCTGTGTTTAGATAATTTCTCCTTGGGCAGAAAGTAGTCAAATATTTGGCTACAAACAAAGAAAAACCCTGTTTTCTTAGGAAGTTTGGTAGTATACACCTGCAAACATTTAACAGGTAAAGCCAAGAGGATCACTAATTTAAGGTCAGCCTGAGCTATATACGTCAAAAAGAAAAAGGGAGAGAGAGAGAGATAATGGGGAGAGAGAGAGAGAGAGAGAGAGGTATACATATAAGTAACATTATACCTACTGAGAAAGTTGTATTTATGTGGATAAGAATATATATATATATATATATATGTAAAAGTAATAAAAAAGCAGGACATGCATTTGAAATATAGCAAGGGGTTATATTGGAGAACTTAGTTGGAAGAAGGGACAGACAAAGTTATGTGATTATATTCTCAAAAATAAAAAAAATTAAAAACCCTTTCCTTGGCATATAGTTTGACTACATTTCCCAGGTTGTCCCACAACTTATTATAGGCAATGATTTTTAGTGGAAAACATTAGCTACATGTAGTAATTTGGAAATTCATCAGTAAAATATGTCCACTCATAATCCTTCAAAATATTTTTTCTACCAGCATGATATGATATGATGAACATTAATGCTGTGATCCACCAAGCCACATATTATGGACTATAGAGGCATAAATCTTAAGCAAAAATTCTTACCTAATCAGAAACACTAATTTTAGAAATTGAATAAGCAAGGCATAAATATTTTGTTTCTAAAATATATTTAACATTTTCTCATTAGAGAAACTAATATTTAACTAACGTGTGATGTAGGATTCCCCTCTCTATGCCGTGAATATCATTGGTTAATAAAGGAACTGCTTTGGGCCTATAGCAGAGCTATAGGGGAACAGAGCTAGATAGGGAAAACTTACCTGAATGTTGGGAGAAAGGAGGTAGAGTCATGTAGAAACCATGGAGCCCTACTGGAGAAAGACTGTCAGAACTTTAGCTGGTAAGCCACAGCCACATGGTGATACACAGATGAATAGAAATTGGTTAAATTAATAAGTAACAGTTAGCCAATAAGAAGCTAGAGCTAATGGGCCAAGCAGCGTTTTTAAATAATAGAGTTTCTGTGTGGTTATTAAGTGAGTCTGGGCTGCCAGGAAACCAACAAGCTCCCTCCCTGCAATGAATTAATGACAACGTGATTGACTAAAATCCACTTAAAACCTGAGAGGACTTGAAAAGGAATTCTAGACAAAAAAATACAGAATTTAGCACAGTTCTTGCTGTTTCCTGGCAGTGTGCTGCAGCTCCTATAAAAAAGGTTTTCCTGACTCATCAGTAGCAGAGAAATAGCCACATCATTTTGAAATGCTGGCTTTCTGGGCCGTACTGCCAGAGCAACCTCTGGCTCTTTCAAAAGGCCAAGCATTTAAATGTAGTTTTGTGAGCAGAGTGCCACGACTTGCTTAGTGACAACATAAACTGGCTGTGTGCCTCAAAATGGGGCTGTGACATGGCTCTCAGAGGCAGAAAACAGCTCCACCATGGTGGATTGTGTGGGTATTTGAATAAAATGCACCACCATTTCTTCCTCTCCAATTCAACACTTTCTATTTTTAATGTCCTCATATTAAACTTATTGTTAAACCTTAGTGGCTTTTCTTTCAAATAATATATGAAATTTAACCATTTCCCACTTTGATCATTGCTGTCTTAGTGTCCTAATCATTAGCTACCATCTGGATTACTTCTGTAGCATTTGAATTTCATATACAACTTCCTTGTTTGAAATTATTAAGTATATTCATCTTAAAACAATGCTATTCTTTTCAAATGTGAAACGAATATCAATATTTTGCATAGAAACATCCAGAATCCACAGTATCATGTATATTTAAGGAAGCAGTTTCTATTAATAGCATATGAGACTACATAGCCTGAATGTGAATCACTCCCTTCCTTGCTTGCTTTTTTAAATTTTTACAACTGTATTGACTTCGGTTTTTAAAATGCATTTTGTGTCGTACAATTTTTTCAAGCAGAGCCGAGCAGAAGTTTCCTCCACTATCCACAGGGCCATGGGCAAATGCTAGGGCAAGAAGGCATCCTAGTCAGTGCCGGTTCCTGTTTCCATGGCATAGCTAAATCACCCAGCAACTCACAATGATTGTAACCAGATAATTCCTACCCCACTAGAGATTATATTCATTACACAGCAATAGCCATAGGCAATACATGTGATGACTGAGGTCTGTCAGCAGGTCCCTAGGCCTGACAGAATCTTATCACCCCTAACTACTATTCAGTATTCTCCCATGCGATCTCTAATAGAGGCCAACGAATAACAACCATCTTCACAGCATTTATAGGTCACTTTCCATTCCTTCTGGGATGTGCCTCATCAGTTTTTACATAAAACACTTAAGAAGCAAAAGCTTCCATTTTGCTTGGTGGTTTTGCTTGTTCATATGCTTGTTCTTGGATGTATTACTTCTACCCCTTTGGGCTTCAACATGGAAGCCAATTGTTTTCATCTTCACCTTTTCTTTTTTTCAAATCTGATTAAACGTTCCTACTCCTGATCTACTTTCCCTTAAAGCGTTAGACCACCATCTCATATTATCACTTCCTTGTATACTCCATTTTGAGGCAAAATAGTTTCAGTGTATCTTTTTTATAGAAACAATAGCCATATGATATTTGGGATGATTTCATTTTGAATTCTATTTTCAGAAGTCATCTTTTCCAATATAATTATTTTCCAGATCAATAAACTGTCTCACAGCCACTTTCACAAATATCACCATATTTGAATAACCCCAGAGTGAAATACCCATTATTCTGTTTTATATATAAAAACACTGGAAATTGTGGCTCCATAAGGCGAGTGACTTCTGTGTATCACACTGAGAAAAAGCAGGACTGAATGTGACACTTTCTCTATCATACTTTGCCACTTCCTACATATGAATCAGAAAAAGACAAGTGTTAAACTCTTCAGTTTATGTGATGTAAAGGAGGAGGAAAAGGAGAAGTGCAGGGAACAAGCTGAATTGATGATTTCTCCTGAACAGCTTACTTCTATATCTTTGTCATGGCTCTTCTGTCATCTGGTATAGTGATGTTAAGTTGCCTAGGGCAGAGGCACAAAGATTATATTAAACACAGAGCAGCATGGGTAATTTTACTGGTCTTTTTTAACAATTATTATTATTTTTTAAAATTTCCATCTCCTCCCCTCCTCCCAATTCTCTCCCCCTCCTCCTCCCCCTCCCCCTCCATTTCCAGTNAGTCCTTGTCCCTATGCAAGCTCAAACATGGCTAGAAAAAAAGTAGTGGGTCTAAACCATCCTTTGCAACTCTTTCCTGATAAGTAAGAAACCAAGTGGTTTTCTGTGCTCTATGGGAGTGATTCCTCTGAATTCTAAGGTCAGTCAATGTATATTATACACATTCATGAGCTCCTTCTTTTGTTCAGATTTATTACAGTAAAAATGCAGCATGTTTTAATTATAAAGTGTGCATAAGTATATATGCTAAATATCCCACTAATGATAAACTCTGGGTTTAGACATTTATCAACTGATTAACTGATAATAAGGTTATATATATTAGAATATTACTCTCCTGTAATGACAATTGAAATTATTAAATTTCCAGGTAAGTGAATGGAGCTGGAAAGAACCATCCTATGTGAGGTAATTGAGACCCAGAAAGACAATCCCTGCAGTTTCTTTCTCATATATAGATAAGATTTGAAACGTTGCATGTGAGTATCTATATTGGAGCACCCATAGAAGTCAGAAAAGTAGTAAGGGACCATTGGGTGGGGCATTTCAAAGGTAAAAGGCTATAACGTAGGCAATAGGAAGAGGGAGTGAGAATAATGGAACAAGAGGTTTAAATTGAGTGAGAGTGAGTGGTAGGGAAGCATAGAGAAATTATGGGAAAGGTTTAATTGCAGTAAAGACCTTTAAAAATGCCATTTGGAAACCAAAAAAGAAAAAGAAATGAAAGGCCAGGTGGTGGTGGTACATGTCTTTAATCCCAGCACTTGAGAGGCAGAAGCAGGTGGAACTCTGTGAGTTCAAGGATAGTCTGGTCTACAAGAGCTAGTTCCAGGACAGCCAGGCCTGTTTCATAGAGAAACCCTGTCTCTAAACAGCAAACAGCAGAAAACTGTCATTGGAAACCTATTACTATAGATACTTCCTAAAATATATAATGCAGAGCCATCTCTCCAGCTCCATGATTCCATTCTTCACACTAATGCTAGAACAATCATCCACAAATGTAAACACGGGAAAGTGTTTATAGCCTCTAGCTTATATTAGCCCATTTAGTGCATTCATATGATGATTTGGATCAAGTAAAAATTACTTGATATGGCACAAAGCACATTGCATACTCTAAAACCTGACTAACTCTGTACCCTCACCCAACATAATCTCCCCCAAATCTTAATATGCCAGTCATAAGAAATTACATTCAGTCGATATTTGTTGTTCTCATTACTTGAGGCACCTTCCCTCATACGTCTCTTAGCACTCCCTACCCACACACTCACCCTTTTATCCCTTTTCCTGATAGTTCATATTCATCTTTCAAGTCTCTGATTACATGTTTCCTTTAAAGAACTATCTATGATAACCCTATGATATACACTTATGACTCTGCAGATCTTAATCATAGAACATAAATCATTTCAACTTCTCTTTGACTTAAATTAATAGTCTAATTTTGCTACATTATGAGCTCACTAAAGATTGGAACTGTTTATTTTCACTTTTCTTAGCAGGGTAATACAGTATCTAATATTGCTAGCTCTGAAATGTCCATTTGACTTCAAAATACTCTCTATCACCTTATATTAGTGCCACTATTGCACCCTTAGAGATACCTTGCAGTGCTTAGTGTTGTTGTAGTTGATAGGTTTCACAACTGGGAAGACTTTTGAGTATGTTTCTCTCTTGGTGCCTTGAATAGCACCTTCCAGCACTATGAAAGGAAGACAAATGGTGGATTTGTCTGTGATTCTTATATTCAAACATTGGAGATGTGAGTGCACAACATGTGTAATCTAAGAAACCAAGAAAATTCATGGGGTACATGGGGAAGGGGATAAAATTTCTAGGAATGAGGTTATATGAAGGGAGAAATGGGAAAAAGTTGGAAGGGACTTTAGTTGAGGAAGACTGAGGTAAGTCAATACAGAGTGAGAGGAAGGGAAGATATGGATAAATAGCAGTAAGGGTGTTCAAAAAATCCATAAGTAATCCTATTTCATATGTACCCAAAATTTTATATACTACACATAGCTGCATCTTATCAACAGTATGCAATTTAAATGAAGTTATGCCACTTGGTGTGATAACACTTCCCAAAGAGTCATAGAATAGCTAACAAAAATCCCAGTACCAGGCATGAGAAACCTCCTTTATTGTTGTTGGTCGGGGGTTCAAGAAACACTCAAAACAATATAGAATATGGCTATTGAATTTGCTTGTTTCCCAGAGGTTGAAGTTAATTTCCTGTTACTAATGACACCACACACTTTGGTCACAAGACTTGGAGGAATCAATCTGGATCTAAATTAAAAGTGTCTTTCATGAAGACCATTTATCTAATTTTTATCTCAGCAAGTTTGTTATTAGTATATAGAAAAGGTGCTCATCTTGTATTTTGACTTTATATCTTGGAACTTTGTTGAAAATCCTTAACAGATATTTAAAAAAATAAACTTCTAGTGCAGTCTGTAGCAACTTCTAAGCATAGATTCATGCCATCTGAAATTAGAGATGATTTGATTTTTCCCCTTCCAACAAAGGTTTTATGTCTCTTTATTGTCTATTGCTCTTCCTAAGGCTTTGAGTACAAGTGGAATACATGGCCTCTCTTGTACCATTTCACATTATAGATAAAGTGCTCAGTTTTTCCTCATTCCTCATTTCCTCATGTATGTTATATGGCCTTTATTATGTTGAGATGTGGATCATCCATTCCTAAGTTCTTCAGGACTTTTATGAAGGCAGGTACAATATTGTCAAATGTGCTCTAAATATCAAGATGAGGTTACTTCTCTTCTCAAATCTATTTAAATTGTGTATTACTTTTATTGATCCAGATGTCAAGTTATACCTCAGAGCTAAAGTAACAAAATGAGAATGATACAGGCACATCAAACTAACCTTGCATGCCTGGGATGAAACCATTTTATACATGATGTAGAATATTCTAAATGCATCATTTAATAGATTTTTCAAGTATTTTGTTGAGAATTTTTGCAATATTCATCCATCATATCAGTTTGGTTTATATTTATGTTTATTATGAGCTTAGTCAGTTGGATATCAGGCTAATACTGGCTTCATAGAATGAGTTCAGTATATTCCTTCACTTTATATTTTGTGGAACAGTTTATGAAACATTGGTAGTAAATCTTTCCTGAAAGTATTGTTAACTTTAGCACCGATACTATATATCTCTAGTCTGGCATTTCTTTCCGAAGTAAATTTTAATCACTGCTTCTATCTCATTTCCTTTTCTGGTTCTTTCAATTTCCCTTTATCTTCTGGAATTAATTCTAGTAGATCATAAGCATTTAGAAATTTATCCATCTCCTCTGTGTCTTTTATGTTTTCACAATATTCCTTAATGATCTTCTGAAATTTATTGGAGTGTGTTATAACAACCCACTTTTAATTTTATTATGTGATCTCTCTTCCCTTGGTTGTTATCTAACAATATGTCAATCATGTTAAGCTTTCATAAAAAGCTAAATTATTTTATGTGTTGTCTTCTAGTTTGTGTTTCACTAATTTTTTCACCCAAATTTTATTTTTAAAAATATCTTTTTCAATTGAATTTAGGCTCAATTTGTTTTTCTAGAACTAAAAGGTTTTTATTTGAGAATTTTCTAATTTTTCAAATGAGAGAATTAAAGCTATAATTTTTCCTCTTAGGATAGCTTGGACCATGCTCCAAACACTCTGACAAGTATTGTCGCCTTCATTCATTTTGGAGTATTTGTTCATTTCCTCTTGGATTAGTCAATTATCTACTTCACTTAAGTATTTTTTCAGTATCTTTGAATAATTTTGGGTTTTGTTTTCTTGAGGTTGTTTTATAATTTTATTCATTGATTTGCTCATCTGTTTATTTAAGTCCTCCATATGTCATTTGTTCTTTTTCAAAAATAATTTCTCCCCTTTTCTGACTCAACCTGAAGGACTAGCATTAAAATGTGTTATCCTTCTTGCTTCTGTGTGGTGGGTAGATGGCTGCAATTATCCCTAATCATTTACCAGAAGTCCCACTAATGAGTGGCAATAAGGATACATGTACTCTTCACTTATGTGCTCATGAAGTTCAGTGACCACTGCCTTGGAATACTGGTTGGTGAGAAATGCAGTTTGTAGATATTTTTAGATCTAGTGGAATCAATATATAAGTAGTGGAATGAGGAAGGAATAAAGAAAGGGTAAATGAGATTGAAAGTATAAGGTAAGAGCCAAAATATAGAGACTAGAGGCATGAGAGATAGTAAAAATGCTACTGTAGTTGTGAATATGTTAAAAGAGGATTTTTGTTAAGTGCAGGAAAACAAGGGACAGCCATAGAGAATTTTTCTTATGATATAGAAACTAAAATACAGTAGAAACTTAACACCTAAAGTTCAAAGATATAAATTTAATCAAAACAAATATGTGAAAACAAGAAAACACCAAAATATTAAAAATGAAGGTAAAAGTTATCATGAAAAGGAAGATGTTGTGTACTTATTATTCCTTCTTCACTGTGATGTAATAATTTGTGCCCTTGGATTGTTATTGGTACGAGACTCCATAGGTGACTAAGAAGACTGCTTGTGTCAATTTGTCTCAGAAAAGGAACATGAGGGGAACAATCCAGATAAGATTTGCCTTTCTTAGAATTCTTTATCCTGAATACCCTACCTCCCAGCCAGTTAAAATTTTTCTCCTAGTGAAAGAGAGATTGACATTCCCATAGGTACAGCTTTCTGATTCAGGAAGGCTTTGGAAGATTCATCCCCCTGATAACTTTGTGTACTGTTGGAATACTCAGTAGGGTTGCACTACACAATTCTCATTAGTCCAGGTAGAATTACCCAGCAATGGCAAGTGAGATACAGTCATTTTCCACAGCTGGTTATCTCAGGTGCAACTTCCATGGCCACAGTTATACTATGCAATACCATGTTTATCTTGTTCCAGTGTTCTTTGTTTTTCAACAGCTCAGATTTTCCTATAACTCTTCCAGTTCTAGGACTGAGCTTCTTATTGGTGGCAACAGTTAACACAGGTTAATAGCCATAGTAACTTTGGTGGCAGCAGTGTCCTCCTAGGTTAGCAGTGTCATCTGGCAGCCTGGTTTATCAGTGGAAGGCATTCACTGACAGGTACACCTAATTCTAGTTGGTGTGTAGGAAAAGTCCACAGTACAATCCTGACACAGTGGTGGACACTCCAACTCTTCTTTCCTTAACTTTATCCCTCCACTGACTCAGATGCTGCTTTGAATCAATGTTCATAGACAAAATCCTGTACTTTCTCTTGAATCCATACTACCATTCTCCTTTAAGCCCACCTCTTGACCCCTTCCCCCAACACCTTAAATCTATTTTAAAATCTTTTCTTAGTGAAATATGCTATTGCTTCATAAAATCAAATAAATATCTTAGGAGTGAATTAGTTAATGCAGAGTAGAATTACTGCTAATCAGTAATATTTGTGAGAGTGTAAATGTAACATATACCTGAATTTAACATATGATGGTTTCAGACCTTGTGTCATTCTTTAATCCTTATAAATCACAAGAACTCATTAAAGAAAGAGTTGTGATTGAGTTTATTACAGAGAATTTTAGTCAATACTTCAATAAGAAAACTACTAAATCATTTAAAATTGTAGAGCCCAAGTAGTTCTATGTAATCCATTCTACGATTAGGTATTTTCAAATCCCCAAGGGTAGTGTCATAGGATACTTAATTTTCAGTGAAACTAAAAGACAAAAGGAAAATAAGTCATCACAAAATTCCTATTGACTTTTGATGAGGTTTTTATTTTAATTATTTATCTTATTTTTGAGATTATAGTATAATTATATCATTTCCTCCTTTCCTTTCCTCTCTCCCACATTATTATAAGAGGTAATACTTCCAAAGTGCTACTTTCAAATGAGCACCTTCAATGAATAGTGCAAGTTAACAATGTAAAATGGTTTTGGGAGTTGGATTTTGGCTTCTGAATTATGCAAGTATTCTTTCCTTTGCACAGGTGTGCATGGTAAATATGCCTAATCATTGACATGGCATGACCAAGGGGTGACATCCTAGTACTGTACCTTTTTAATCTTATAATGCTGAGTAAGATTCTGTGTTTTCATTTGTAAAATGTAGAAAAAAATCAACTAAATGCTGAAGAATTTTTGTAAGAATTAAAGTTCCGCACATAGAATTCATGAGATATTGTCAGACACATGTCACTAAAAAATAGGTACCTGTTTTAGCTATTGTGTGTTATAACTCTTGACATCTTAAGTTGTTGACATATCCATGAGTGAGTATAGCTGCACTTGATAAATATATCCCTTAACACATTGGTGACTTCTTTGTAGGAGAGTGATTTTTCACTACAAAACTACAAAAGTAGTTTTGAAAGGCTTTTACATGATCCTATTTAGTAACTAGAGCCTTAGCTATTCAGCTTTATAGCACTGTGGCCCAGACTCTTTATGTTTTAGCTTCAATTTAATAAAATGCCATCATCATCTCATAGGGTTGATGTGAGGGTAAATGAAACTGTTCATTATAGGTCTTAATCTGAACCTGAAACAATGTATAAACTTATCAAAAAGTCAACAGTAACAGGGGCACAATGGACTTGGCCCTTGAGATCTACTCGATACTCCCTATGTGTGATGAATTGAAAACTGATACAAAATGAATGAGAATATGTAGAGAATGAACAAAGAACTTCATCTATCAAGCAACTACAATATTGGAAGCACTTTTCTAGATGTGTTAAAGACTTT
>LOEQ01011143.1:28895-39482 GCA_001685075.1 Bramus lutescens
TCCTGAGTAATGTGGGATTTTCTTCTGTATGCTGTGATTACTATTAATGAATAAGAAACTACTTTGGACCTATAGCAGGGCAGAACTTAGCTAGGTGGGAAAAACTAAACTGAATGGTGGGAGAGAGTAGGCAAGTCAGAGAGAATCCATGTTATCCCCACCAAAGACAGATGGTGGGAACTTTACCCGGTAAGCCACAGCCATATGATGATACACAGATTACTAGAAATGAGTTAAATTAAGATATAAGAGTTAGCCAACAAGAAGCTAGAGCTAATGAGCTAAGCAGTGTTTTAACTAATATATTTTCTGTGTGATTATTTTGGAGCTGAGCAGCTGGGAACCAAGAAGTGGCCTCCTCACTACACTTGAGTGATGGGATTAAAGGCCTGTGGTATCACTGACCAGCTTGTTTACTTTTTTCCAACATAATAGTTTTATTTATTGCTTGAAAATTATATACATGTTTATGAGGTATGTAGATCATAAATACCCCCTTTTCTCCCCACCAATTGCCACCAGGAAGCCCTATGACATTCCCCTCTCATCTTCTTGTCCTTTTGTTTTATTTTTTTCAGCCCACTGTGTCCAGTTGTTGCTGCCCATATTTGCATGGGTTATATACTTGGGTATAAGCAACCTACAAATTGCCAACTCCAAAAGCGAAGTTGTTCTCCCAATTCTTACTTTTTCACTATTTTGTTGGCTTTTCCATCAATTTCCTTACAAAGGAAAAGATATTTTGTTTGTATTTTTTATTGTTCATTAGATTTCAAGGTCCATTTTTCCCTTCTTACATTCTAGCCATGTAAGCTAATATGTTACATCATGCAAATAGTGAGACACAAAATAGCAATGTCATGCATACTAAGTAAATCTATAATGAACAAAGTGCCTGAGCAAGGAAGTGACTCAGGAATGTAACTTTGATCAAACTAAAACATTTAGGAACATTCTCGAATTCCAGAGATTGGAAAGAGGACTTTTGGGTGTACTTTTAAAGCACATTTCTAGCCCATTTATAAATACCTGAAAATTCAAAATAAACAATGATATGGTGTCAATATCCCCTTTCAAAACAAAAGCTAACAAGGCAGTTCAATATTACATGGCTCAATTGAAGCTCTTATTGTATACCTCAAATTCCTGAGTTGAACTATCTATGCATCTGTCCCTGGAGACCCAATACACTTGTATTTAATGTACAATTTAAGGAAATAATGAATAAACATTTCTTTCTATCTAGAGAAAGGAATTTGTCAAACTTCTTCCTCCATTACCAGTGGGTCACATTTGTTTAAACCCATTAACAAGTAGAGAGGCCAAGTGACAAGGTGGGGGAACAACCTTCAAAACACCATTGAAATAACAGATGAAATTGAACATTTGCAATCTGCTGTATCTGGATGCATAGTTATCTGAGATCAAGGAAAGACTGGATGGATCAATAAAAGAACTATTAAGAGATATATTCATGGGTCTGGGAAGGCATCTCAGCAGTTAAGAGCACTGACTCCTCTGATCTTCTAGAGGTCCTGAGTTCAATTCCCAGCAACAACATGATGGCTTATAACCATTTATAATGCTATCTAATGCCTTATTCTGGTGTGCATGTATCTAAGCAGACAGAGCAATCATATCTAAAAATACATGAACAAATAAACACAAATAAAATTAAAAGGATACATTAAGAGAGAGAAAGATCTGTTTCATTGGAGTTCTGTTTACATTTTTATTCCTTAAAGGTATCAGAGGCAGTAGGGCCATTCTTTAGGTTAAAAATGACCAGGATAATTGCTGTTATTAAAGCATCTAAAGGTAGTCTGCTTTTCTGCATTCTATATTAGCATCTCTCCATCTCAAATGGAATTTCATGGATTTGTCAGTGTGCCCAGATGATAGAACCTTATATAATATGAACAGCAGTTTGAAAATAATTACAAAAACAAAGACTTCTTTCCATCCACTTAAGAAAGTTAAATCTGTGTGCTTAGGTGTCTTATGTACTTTTCCTTTTCAATTTACATTTTAAGCAACCTGAAGTTGCTTTGTTTTCCCTTTCTAATCTTGTCTTTAATACTCTATTGCACGGGATAACAGTGTGAAAGTGAGGGTAATTCTGTTAGTGCTATGGAAACAGCTTATAGAAGTGAAATATCATACCCTTCTGTTAATCCACTCTACGTCAGCTAATGGTTTATTAGTAGAAGGAGTCAGTTGATTTTGTGATCTGAGTCCAACTGATCAACCAACACTTAAATGCTGAATCAGTCTTCAAAATCCATTTCTAAATGATCCACTAATGATACCATCTTTATAGCTTTTCTAAAAAGTCTAAAGATGTTTCAGAATAAAATTCTTAAATTAAAAGCAAAACTGAGATAATACTTTTAAAAATAAATTCTAAGCTTTTCTTTAAATATCATGGAGAAGTAATTTTATTTGTTATATACTAAACTAATGGTCATAAAGAGAGGATGGGAACAGATGTGGCAATGAATGTAATACATTTACCTGACACATCACATACTACATCGTGAGAAAGTGGTGTAGCTAGATAAGAAGTATCCATGTAAAAATAGCGAGTATGATGGAGAAGCAGAAACCCAGATTCATTGCATAAGTTTACCCTTATCAGAAAAAGCATTAGACGGGGGGTAGATCCTCTGACTTGTGACTGACAACAAGTCCATATGGAACTAATGTCAATATGGTCTTTCAAAATTTTTCTTGCATAATAATTGCACTTACATTTTTATAGATTAAATTTCCATGACCATTTCAAAGATGCACATAATACATAATGACCAAAGATAATGCACATAATATAAACTCTCAAACAGGTAATTTAATATATAGAATATAGCAGTAAGTTCTTTTTTTTAAATACCGAAAAGTAAAACAGGCATTATTAGACATATAGAAAGAGACAAATTAGGGAGAACAAAGCAGGGTAATGGAGAAGATGAATATGAAAACAATATATTAGATGTGTGCATAGATATGTCATAATGAAACCTCTTACTTTCTTCAACTAACAGCTACAGCCAAGTCTATGTTGTCTAGTTGTGAAAGGTATTTGTATAAGGTATATACAACAGTTCTAGGAATTGAGGAAAATCTTGGAAGCAAGAGTTCTGCCTACAGTAAGCTTTCAATTTAGATGCATCCTAACACCATGTATTGGGCAGCCTCTACCAGGGTATCTGCTGCACTTTGTTCTTACTGCTTTCTTATACGCTTGAAGATCTTCATGCATGAGAAGGGAAAGTAAATAGGACCTTGTAGGGCTCCATTTCCCATAATGGAACTCAACATGAGAAGCAAATACTGAATGTCAATTAAGCATCAAATTATCCTAAAGTACTCAAATTATTAAAGAGTATTAGTGCTTAACTGTAAATGACTATGTTAATACTTTCTTATTTCATTCAATTCTGGTGACAGTGTTTGGTTAGGCATGTGACAATTTCGTCTTCCAGGGATGGTGCTTTAGAGGTCCTCAGAATGGTCCAGCGTTTGACATACTGTCATAGGTGTTCCTACAGTTCAGCCTCTAAGAAAACTAGGCTATCTTAAACCCCTGGCGACAGGATTGTTTACCTTTATATCAAGAATGTTGGGAAAGCACCTAAATTGGCATGTGATGTGTGCCCTGGCAGACTTTAGGGATTCATGTTATAAGATGGAAAGTCTTTATGAGGTTGTCTAAGACAAAGAAGCATGTCAGCAGGGCCTATGGTGGTTCCATGTGTGCCAAGTGTGTCCATGGTAGGATCAAAGGGGCTTTTCTTATTGAGGAGCATAAAAATGTTGTGAAAGTGTTGAAGGCACAAATACAGAGTCAGAAAGCAAAATAAATATGCAGTTTTTTTAAATAAGAAGAGAAAAGGGACAATGTCAAATAAATCTTGTGATTCTCCTTGAGCTAGACACATTAGTAAAACAAGTAACTGTTGTAAGCTGAACACCTGTGCCACTGAAGGAGTGGGAAGGAGATATTTATGTTTACCATTTCCTGTAATTCTGACCACAAGTGATCACCTCCTTTAATAACAAATTCACATGCCAGGTCCTGCTATGGAAGAAGAGAGTGAGGGCACTATAGTGCTCTTTGTAAGGCCATCTGTTAAAGAAGAAACCACTTAAAAGCTCCAATTTATCTCTTTTGATATACCTCTATAATTTATTTTTTCTTCTACATTTTTATGAACTGCCCATAGAACATAAATATGAAGCTAGCCAACTCACAGACAAACAAATCTTATATAGCATACACAGAACTTAAGAACTTACTATCTCCTCCAGAGACATTGCAAAGCACTAATCTTGTAGCTATCTGATCCAAGTCGCTCAGGCGTATAATTTCTACATTTTAAAGGTAAGTGGATTTGCTGAGTCACTCAAACTTACTTTATCTGATTAGTAGTAATACTGCAATAAAAGGATTAAGAATATGAAAATTTTACATTCCTTTAACTCTGTCAGAACAGCAATGTGTCCAACTTGCAAAGTTTTGCCTATCAACAGCTTCAATTGGCCTGACTATCGTATTTGTAGGAATCTTTTACTTCATGATAAAATGACAGGATTTCCTATGGAAAGGGGCTTCATTGCTGTCACAAATCACCCAGTTTCAAGAAACTTGTTTCATACACTTACACATTAATAATGTGTGCATCAGCAGGCATATTTACTGAACTCAAGAGAAGCTTTATTTTAAAGGAATATGGAGGGTTTTGTGTCTTTCATTGAAATGCTATGCATTTTTTCTGAGTGTGTTATTTTTATTCATATTTCTGTTTCCCTCTCATGTTGCCATCCTCAATGCTGAATTTGACATACCTCTTTATATGTCAAATTCCATTGTACTCAGTGAAAATTTTATCTTCCTCTAATGCTTTCTAAACCTTCATATTTAAAGACAATAAATTTGCTGTGCTCATACCCTATAAATAGAGATGGTAAATCTTAATTATACTTTCAGATTGCAGTATCTGTTTCCAGCTGTGCATATGAATGTTTCTGGTCTGGAAGTATGTTTCAGTGTGTTTATTTTTAATCAAAAATTACATCCTTCATAAGCCAAGCCCAAATGAGAAATGCTCAACTTTTATTTACAGACATGGGGCAATTGCTTGTTAATAATTCCATTCCTGGAAAGGCAAAATGACTCAAGAATATAAAGGTGCTTGGTGTTAAGCCTAACAACCTGAGTTCAATCCCTAAAACTCATGTGATGAAAGAGATTAGCAACTCTTCTTTGACTTCCACATACACCTCTATGTATGCACATACATGCTCATGAATGCATGTGTACTTGAACATACACATATATAGACATAAACACACATTAAAATAAGATTGTGAACTTTTGCACCATAATAAAATTGCATATAATTGAAGAGATGAATATTTTCAAGTTTATTTAAATATAATAAAATAGACATATATATTGAAATATCCTAGACTAGTCTATAAGAATATATTATTTTTATATTTATGTATTAAATAAAACTAGTGTAATTTAATATTTTAAACATCATATTAGTTTGACTCTATAAATAGAATAAACTGACTTAAAATGAAGTTGAGGAGGTTATTTAGGTTTTATTCATTTAATCATCCAACTGAGAAATGAATATGGCTTGGATTAAACAGTGGAGATCAAGATAAACATTCACACTGACTGTATATTACTGACATGGATAAACAGGACCTGTTGGTAGATTATGTATTAAGGGAGTTTTCATCTAGGTTTTATTTAATTAAAAATGTTTTATTCTTTTTGTACTGTGTGTGTGCATTCATATGTGCATGCATGTGTGTGTACTTGTGTATGTACGTGTGTGTGTATGTGTGTGTGCATGTGTGTGTGTGTGTGTGTGTGTAATGTGTGCCACAGAATGCATGCAAAGGTCACAGAACAAGTTTGTAAAAATGTTTCTCTCTATTACCCTTCACACATGATTGGTGGATGGAACTCCGGCTTTTAAACCTTGACAACAAGAATTTATACTCACTTAGCCATCTCACCAAACTCAATATTCATGATTTTAATGACATAATGATGCTGTTTTCTTACAAGGGGAAGTATAGGGAGGATATCTTGCTTTTAAGAACAGGAAAATATTCAATTATATTGCATTTCTTTGTGTTCAGTTAAAGATAGGTGCCAATTACAAAACTATATAGTTGGATTTAAGCATGAAATCTTGTTTAAATTTTTCTTCTACCCAGATACACTAAAACACATTTAGAGTGAAATGTTTTACTTTTCATAGCATTTATCTTATATATTCAAAGATTAAGTGAACAGTTAGCATGCTTCCTGATAATATAACTTTGAATTGATAAAGTTAAATTCTCATATCATGGAAGACCAGACTTTATCATATGGGGCAAAGACTTGTCATTATAAACATAGGAACTACTATATACTTCATTTTGGCTTCTGAAAATGGTACCATATACTTTTTCTTTAACTTCTGTGAATGGTTAGTTGTCTTTGTTCATGAAATGGTACCATAAAATAATATCCGTTTACAGCTAGCACTATTTTATTAATGTTGACTTAGCAAAGAAACAACAAAACCCTTAGTATCTTAGTATACCTCAAAAACACTCAGTATAGCCACAAATTAGGTGTAGTAGTTTTAGATAAATTAGGTAGTCATTAAGTTCATATACTTTATTGATATAAATACATCTATTATTTCCTTGCTAATTATAAATCAAACCTTCTTCATTTCATTTTCCCATTCTACAAATCAATTGATCAGTTCTCCAATTACCACATTATTTACTTAACGTAAGAATATATATAAAGCTTTGAAGTAACATATTATCCCAATACTATTTATTCATATAACAGCATATAATGTGAAGAAAAAATAAGAGTTAACTTGTGCGTCTGACTAATGAGAGAATAAGAATGACATAATAGGTTCAAGTAAGTTTTAAGCACTAACTTCAGTTGGACATATTTTCTAATCTATTTATCTCTCCCTCCCTCCTTTCACTGCTTAACTTTAAGTCACATTAGAAAGTGGTTGAAACCCACATTGTTTTATAAAGCTTTGAATAACAAAAGGGAGTCCATTCAGTTTATCTTTTGGATTTGAATTTTTCAAATCTATCATGACTAGCTAGAAAGATCACACAAAAGCATTGGAAATACCTATAGCAACCTAGCCTAAGATGCCTCTCTTTAAAAGCACTGAAAGTATTGCAAACACATAATGCACTTTTTGGGGAGAAACCTTTCAGGCTTACCTCCCCTCAGATTTAAGCAAAGGAAATCGCTCAGAAAACTGTATCATGAAAAGTATAAGACTGGAACTATTCTTAAATTTTTATAACATCCATTTGGTGCGTGTGTGTGTGTGTGTGTGTGTGTGTGTGTGATAGGAGGGGTATTCATTTATTTTGTAGGTGTTTGCTCTTGGGTGTGTGTGAATCTGTATCAGTTTGTGTGGGTGTCACAGGTAGATATCATGTGGTCTTCCTTAATAGATCTCTACATTATTTATTTGAGGAAGGGTCTCTCCATAAACATGGAGCACATATTCATCTAGACTAATGAGCTAATGATCTCTAAGAGTCTTGTCTCCACCTTTTCCACACACTGGAGTGATAGGTGCATGCTCCTACATATAACTTTTGTGGGTACTATGGATCCAAACTCAGGTATTCAAACTTATATGTACATAGGGCACTGTACCAGGTATTTTCTTTCTGGTCATCACGCAGCTCTCAAATGATGAAGACTTCTTATTAGTTATGAATCCTAGGCATAGCTTAGGCTCATTTCTGGCTATTTCTTTTAACTTAAATTAACCTATTTATCTTTATCTACCTTTTGCCTCGAGTAGTTTTACCTTTTATTTTTATATAACTTTCTTTAACTACTTCTCATGTCTGGCTGGCTTCTTGCTTGGCTTCTTGTCCTTGGTGTGTCCCTCATTCTCTCATTCTTCTTCAAGGTCCTAGATTTCTCCTCTTACTTATTCTCTATCCCTGCCAGCCCCACCTATCCTTTCTCTACCTAGCTATTGGCCATTCAGCTTTTTTATTAGGCCAATCAGATGCCTTAGTCAGAAAAGATGAAACAAATGCAATACACAGCTTGCTCCATTAAACAAATGCAGCATCAATAAATATAGCACACCTTTATACAGCTAAAGAAATACTCCACAACATAAACAAATAACTCCAGTTAAAATAATAGTCTACAAGAGAGCACTTAACCATTTATGCTATCTCTATCTCTGTTTGATTTCTATTGTTATAACAAAGATCAAAACCAAAGGCAAATTTATTGGTCTTACACATTCCTTAAGGTAACTCAAGGCAAAAATATCAAGGTGGCAGGAACTGATCAGAAGACATGAAGAAAAACTTCTTACATGACTTGCTCAACCTGCTTTACTATATATACAATTTGGAATTACCTCTCCAGGGTTAGAACCTTTCACAGTGGGCTGGATCATGTGATATCAATCATTAATCAGGAAAATGCTCTACAGACTTGTCGATAGGCCAATCTGATGGAGGCACTTTCTCAGTTTAGATTCCCTGGTTCAGATGGCTCAAGTTGACTTAAAACTAAGCATCTCCATAGTCATTATAGGTTTGTTTTTCAATTAATGGTACAATATAGTCACTCTAGTCAATCACATTAATCTGCAATAGCGTATGAGAGTTTATTGCCTAATCTAACTTGGTATCCATTAATAAATTTTTCCCCATTCCACACTATTCAGCCTCTGGTAATCACCATTCTACTCTCAAGTTTTATTAAAGCAATCTTTTTATAGCTCATATAAAAGTAAGATTATGTAGTACTTTCTGTGCTTGTATCATGTCTACAGTACCTTCTTGCTTCCCTCTATATTTTAAATCAAACGTCGGTACAAAGTAGGAATAAACTCTATTATGGAAATACAGATTAAAACTACTCAGAGTGTTCACTGTGATCTAATTATAATTGCTAAGATCAGAAAAACAATTAACAATATATGTTTCCTGGGAAGGTTATGAGACAAAGGGAACTTTAATTCATTGTTGGTATGATTGCAAGCTGATGCTTGTACTAAAATTAGAATTGGGATTTGTCAAAAACCTAAAAGTAAATCAATCTACCATATGATTGTTTGGCATTTGCTCAAAGAACTCAACATTCTACTTTTTGCATATTTGTTCATCCATGTTCATTACTGCTCTATTCACAATAGTTTGGAAATGTAAACAACTTAAATGCTCACCCAGTGATTTAAGGATAATGAAAATATGGTGCCTATACACAGTGGTGTTTTGTGCATCTGCAAAATAGAAAAGAATAATGAAATGACCAAATTTGCAGGTAAATGAGTGGATCTAGATCATATTATATGAAGTGCAATAACATAGACTCAGAAAGACAAATGGTCCATGTTCTATTCTGTTGTGGCTCTCAATTCCAAATCTTTAGGTGTGAGTATATTACCTAGAGAACCATAGAAAGCAGGAGAGTAAAAAGGGACAAAGGATAGGGGAGTTCAAGGGTAGCTAAGAGCAGGACACAGGTGCTATGAAGTAGGAAATGGGAAACATGGATGCAAGTATTACCTGTTGAAAGGAAATAGAGGGTAACACTGAGAGATAAGGAAGGAGGAATAAATAATAATACTGGAAAGTTTGAAAATATATAAGGAGTCATGTTATTTTATGCTTAAAATTCCATATAATTTGTATGTTTGTTTCTTTGTTTGTATAGATAGATAAATACATGTGTATAGATGTTACATCACTTTGCATAATAATTTTCCCTACATGAGTAAAAATCCTGGTATCATGCATAAAAGCCTACTCTTGAGTTTTTGGAAAAGGAAGTACATAGCTTTTGCCTGCTAGAATGAATGTAAGGCTCTGTTATTGACAACACCATATAGGGATCTCTTTTTCATTCTCAGTCTCATTCTGAAGATTCTTGGAATCAAGATTGCCCATTTTCAGTCTCAGGTAGTGGTAATAGCCAGAAACTGGCTGTTTTATTTTCTGATATTTAGGTTGAAACCCAATATCTATGTCTGAGTTTTTATTATTCATGCTATATTTGGTGTGCAACATTTGAGGGACAAACTCACACAAAAAGACATTTACCTGTAGCTTTACAGGAACTTCCAAATGATAAAGTAATAGCTAAATGGACCCCTGTGCCAATGTTAGAGTTAAGAATATTCAAGAAATCAATAGTCTCATATGGCATGCATTCATCTTTTGTGAAGCAAATGTTAAACTCATGGTCAGTTTGCAATAAAATTATTCCTAACAAATGGATAGAATTTGCTAAAGTTGTTTAAGTGTTTGGTCCACAGTTACAGTGGAGTACCTGGTTCAGAGAAGAGGGAAAGACTATTGAACAATGAAGTAAAGCTTGAGGTAGGGAAATCTCACAAGATCAAATTCTTGGAGAAGGGCATCTGGGTTGTTTCCAGGTTCTGGTTATTACAAACAATGCTGCTATGAGCATAGTTGAACAAATGCTTTTGAAGTATGATAGGGCATCTCTTGTGTATATTCCCAAGAGTGGTATTGCTGGATCCT
>LOEQ01011143.1:62030-76636 GCA_001685075.1 Bramus lutescens
TATTTTGGGGTATAAGCTAGCCATGCGGGAGCCGGGCAGGACAAAAAGCAGGCCTGCTCACCTCATCACTACAAGAGACAGAGAGAGACAGGCAGAGAGACGGAGAGACAGAGACACAGAGACAGAGAGATAGACAGACAGCCACAGAGACAGAGACCTATCTCGGAACTCAGTTCTGGGATGTTTCCATCAAATCCCTCCTCTCAGAGTTCAGAGAACCCTGTGTAAGTGGAGGCTGAGGAAATGTAAGAGCCAGAGAAGATGGAGGACAACGAGAAAACAATGCCCTCTGAATCACCTAAGCAATATGAACTCACAGTGACTGAAGCAGCAAGAATGGGGCTGACGTGTGTCAGCAGCAGGTCCTCTGTGGGTGTATTATAGGATAGGTTCCAGTTTAGTATTTCTATAAGACTCCTGAATTTGTGACTGAAGCAGATCTCTGATTCTTCTGACTTCTAGAACTCTCTTCCATTGAGTTGTCTTATCCAAATTTGATGTGATTTTTGATTTATCTTATTATATTTTACCTTATAATGTTTTATTATCTTATTGAAGCCTTTTTATTTTTTAATTAGAGAAAAAAATGAAGTGAATCCAGATGGGAGGGGATGAACTATGATGAGCAGAGGGATGGGGAACTGTACAGGAGAAATGAGTCTATTTTCTATAAAAGCAGAAAAATGAAAATTTGGTCTTATCTCAAGGGTCAATTTTGTTCTATTGATACTTGTTGCCTGGCTTGGGGTGTTAAACATTATTCTGAAACCTTGTCTCTCCTCAGCAAAAAAGGATGTTATTGTTAAGTATTGTCCACAAATGGTGTGAAAACAGGATGTGGCAGCTAGGATGACAATAATTTTTCGTGACTTTCCATTTTCTACCAGAGATTCTCAATTAACCTTCCATCTGTGTGATAAAGCACAGCCATGACTGGGTACTCTGTTATTGAATGATGGTACCAGCAATTGAGTAATATGTTCCACCTCTCTCTTCTTAAATATGATGTGATCACATATTGCACATACTTTCTGCGTAGTAATGCAAAATTTCAGGCAGTGATGGAGGTGGTTTTATAAATAAGCAAGTAAATGTGCACTCAGGAGGCAGAGGCAGGCAGATCTCTGTGAGTTCAAGGCCAGCCTGGTCNNATCTCTGTGAGTTCAAGGCCAGCCTGGTCTACAAGAGCAAGTTCCAGGACAGCCTCCAAAGCTACAGAGAAGCCCTGACCCCCAAAAAAAAAGTAAAAGAAAAAAAATAAGCAAGTAAGTAAAGGCCCTATTCATGTGCCTGATGCTAAAAAAAGTATTTTATTTCAAGTCAGGACAGTAAATATACTGAAATGTAGTTAACTTTCCTGAGCAACAGAATGGGGGATAGTCTCATTACCTCATCCTATTAACAATGACGACAGTGTCAATTAGTTTTCATTATCTAGTGGTAGGTAAGTTCAGATCAGCACAATTTTCTGTATAATTAAAATTTGGGGTAGTCCAGGAAATTCATTTCCTAATGTATAAGAGTTAGATCGAGAATTACATGCCTCAGATATTAGAGCAGAACAATTTAAAGTAAGACATCACCATGTCAAGCAATTTTCATTTGAAAACCTAATAGTTGGGGAAAGTTAACATTGCAGTTAGATTAAATGTCAGTTCTATGTGTAAGTGCTTCTTTAAAAAAACTGTGTGTCAAGATAAAAGTGTTTTATGATGCTCCACAAAATGGTCCAAGCCTATATTCTACCAGATCTACACAAAGCAAAAGACAGGTGCCTAGAAATAAGAAGATCAATAAGAATTCAGAGATGACCGGCAATCCTAACAGCAAAGATAGCAAAAACTGAAAGAGAAAAATGGAGTTATTAAGAAGAAATCAAAAGTCAATTCCATATAGAGCAAGAACAAAAGCATTGGAATGAAGTTGGAGGGTCCCAAGGGCCTGAAGATAATGACAGCATCCTAAACTATTTGCCCACTGAAAACATAAACAGACAAATACTTAAACAAGACTCTGAAGAAAGTAACATTTAGGGAATGATCAGGTGACAACTGGTGACCCAGTTCATTTAAGTAGAATGTCGTCAGGGACAAATCATTTCACTGAAGAAGGGTCTGTTTAAGATTTTCTCTCCTTCCTCAATACTTCTTTGTAAAAGTGAAGTGAGTCTTTGATATACCTGAGCATTGAAAAAACATTGTTGTTTTATCCATAATTGAATTTAAACTCAAAACAACACTAGATCATTAAGTATAAAGTCAATACTTTTCACTATTTTATGGTGACAACAAAATAAAACTTTACTATGTTTTGATAATGTACAAAATATTAAAACTATTTTTATAAGTTTTTGTTAGCATATAAATATTCTTTTTTGCCTTTCTGAGTAATACGGGGATCTTTTTATTTCATCTCAATTATTTTCCTCTCATTCTTGCTCTTTACCATTGCAGCGGGGGGGTGAGCGAAGGAGGAAGGGAAAGAAGGCGAGAGAATGCAGAAAATAGGTAAAATAATTTAACAATGGTTAGTTACAATATGCTAAATATTAAGCAATGAGAAGGCAAATCCCTAGTTCTTCTATGGAAAACAGTCAAGTTTGCCTCTGAGATATGTATATGTAGCCAGGCAAGTCCCGGTTCCATTTTTTAGCGCAGTAATAATAAAGGATGTGGTATTTATTTATCCAGATAATTTTATTTTTTAAATTTTTTTCCTTTCATAGTTTTCTTTATTTTTCTTTCCAACCACAGTTTTTCTTCCTGTCCCTCCTCCTGCTCTTCCTTGCCTCCCCTCCAGCTCACCCCTACCCATTCCTCCCAATCTGTAATGGCTCCCATGGGGAGTCAACGAAGTCTGGCACATTAAGTTGGGTCAGGACCAAGCCCCTCTCCCCTGCATTAAAGCTGAGAGTGGCATCCCACCATAGGGAATGGGTTCCAACAGGCCACTTCATGCATCAGGGATAGATCCTGGTCCTATGGCCAGGAGCCCCTCAAGTAGTACAAGCTTCACCACTGTCTCCCACATATAGAGGGCCTAGTTGGATCCCATGAAGATTTCATAGCTGTAGGTCTAGAGTTCATGAATTATTACAAGCTTTGTTCAGCTGTCTCTGTAGATTTCTTCATCATGATATTGAACTCCTTTGCTCATTATATTCCCTTCTCCTTCTCTTCGATTGGATTCCCAGAGGTTGGTCTGGTGCTTGGTTGGGGATCTCTGCATCTAGTTCCACCAGTTACTGGATGAAGGCTCTATGATGGGGTATTCATCAGTCTGATTACAGGAAAAGGCCAGTTCAGCCCCCATCTCCACCATTGCTAGGAGTCTTAGCTGGGGTTTTTCTTGTGGATTCTTGGGAATTTCCCTAGCATCAGATTTCTTTCTAATTCCACAGTGTCTCGCTCTATTAAGATCTCCCTTTTATTGTTCTCCCACTCTGCCCTTCCAGATTACTTTTCTTTTACATTATATGATTAAACTGGCCACTTGCCCTTGAAAATGCAAATCATGATTTCACTCTAAGGCCTACAATAGACTCATTTTCTTTCTGTCCTATTACCCTATCCTAAAATGCTAATTAATAATTTAGGGTTCAGAATCATCCAGATGTCCGTTTGTGAACATGTATGAGTGATTGTAAAGTCTTCTCAATTTCTTCATCTTTTGCTATGAACCTGGAACTGTTTCTGGTATGTTTATTCTTCACTGCTGCCACCACCATAGCTAACCAATTGCTCAAACATGAAATCTCAGAATGTGTACTAGCTTCAGCGATGATAAGAAAATACTACAGACTGGGTGACTTAAGTCATTGGAAATTTATTTTTCTCAGTTATGAATGTCTGGATGCCTGAGATTATGTTGTCTTAAACATGACCTTTTTCTAGAAATAAAACAGAACAAAAATCTCAGCATCCTTAATTCATCTTTGTTTTGATCTGTGTGTGATACATATCACATGCATATGTCTGTACACTCATGTACATATTTATGAACATGGACACATGCATGATACATCCAGAGGACAACTTCAGGTGTAGTCCTTACCTACTTGGCTTGAGACAGGAATTCTGGTTCACAACTGCATTCACCAGACTAGGTAGCCTATAAAGTTCTGGTAACTCACTTGCCTCAACCTGCCCTCCTGTTGTAAGAGCACTATAACAAGAGATGCAATCACATCTAGCTTTAATTAGGCACTAGGGATTAAAACTCATGCCCTCCTGCTTGCAAGATAAGCACTTTATCCACTGAGCCAAATCCCCTGCCTTTTGCTTTTTCTCTGAAGCACATCCTACCTACTGTATTAGAGCCTCAGGATGTGACCTCTTTGAAACTTAATTATCTCTTTAAAAATTAAATTAAATCAAACTAGGAGTTAGTGTATCAGTCTATGAATTTTGACAGACAAAATTAATAACAAAGATTATTAGTAGCATAGTCCCAGAATAGCATATATCACCAAGACTGGTTCCAAACAGACATTTAAAAGCTTCTTGAAGTTCATTCCAGTTCCATCACAGGTGCCTGGTTCAAGATATGATCACATTCTGTCTGAATAAATATAATTATTGCCTTACTTGTATTTTTTCATCTATTCTCTCCTAATGTTCTTTTTATTTATTATTTCATTTTTTGAAAATTTCATACATGTGTACAATGGTATAGGAATGCATCTCACATGTGTTTTAATCAACCAGAGTAACCACTTCAGAAGTGAAAAGGTCCTACCCCCTTGATATAACATTTCCTCTTATAGCTTGACAGACTTCCATACTTACCACATGATCCTACTTTTTCTTAGCTCCCCAACCTTCACATACTCCAGGCTCATGTTTATTTTGCTTTCCCTTTCACACTGCCTGGATTCCAAAAGCCCTATTCTTGCTCCCCTTTCACCTTTTACACAGGCTTTTCCCTGCTCCTACTCCCTCCCTAGAGGGATCCTTTCTTGATCTTCATGACTAAAGCAATCCCCTTAATTATACATTCATATAGCAACTTTTAAGACTTATCACAGTTGCAATTTTCATTTATTTATGAGACTATTTTATTATTGTCTGCTTTCTCTCCTAGACTTTAGCTGGAAGGGTTGAATGAGCTAATGAATATAAAATACTTTATCCAGCACATGGCCGTTAGTAAGTGTTAAACTGATTTTAGATTTTATCCTTGTTAAGGTGGACGAATTTTCAGCCATTATTTATATTCTATTAGTTGAGTTGAGTTTTTAATCATAAGTACATCATTTTTAAAAAAAATCTCTTTTGTAATGTTGCTTATGTCTATTATGGTGAACTCTTAATAATTGTTGGCTACTAGTGTTGTTATTATACAGTCTCATATTCTCTTAAATGGGTGCCCAACATTTTGACAATACAACATAACGGTATTTTCTGCAGATGTGTCGGAACACATTCACAGCTATCTTTGAACAGATGTGGGCCACAGGACACAGGGTAAACATGTCTGATAGTTTTCCATTGTCAATTAGAGTCATCTATGTCCTAAGTTAATTTGCATGCCTTCTCCCATAATAATGAGATTGACGTTAACCACTTGTTTCCAAAATTGGTTAAATACAGTGATTTGACTAGCATAGTGGTAGTAAATACTATTTCCCTTCATGTTCTATGCACAATATTCATGCTTACCTACTTTACAATTCCAGGAAGCAAATGGCACCTTAGAAAAAGGTATTTTATACTCTAACTCAAGTCTTGCCTTTACTAGAGGGAGCTGATTTCACATTCACTTTGGGAGTCAACACTATGCTCTCTCCTTAGTTGTCTCCTAAACAAACTTATCCTTCAGTGATGTTACTAGGGCAAGTACCATTTTCCTGCTGGCAATGTTCAAACCTGATGCACTCACCTCCATTTCTGGCTTTCCTTTGTCTTTCCTATGCTTGGCAGATGGACTTCAATACTAACTCTAGATGGAGCAGCTTTAAGACAACAATATAAGAAACATCCAAATTTCAAAAAACATCAATTTGGGAGTGATTATTCTCATTACTGGATTCTATCTTGACAAAAATGGTAAGCCACGGGATTACTTTAAACTGTGATCTAGGGGGAGATCTAAAAAAATCAAAGAACAGGCTTGTAACTGATTGGTGATGGACTCCATAACCTATTTTTCCCTTCTTTGGGGGCTAAGTAAGTTCATTCACCTTTCTTGCCCTTTCTGTGCGACAGTCAGGGGAATGTCCAGTGTTACTGTGGTGTTTATTGTTGGCATCCTCTGACTTTAGGAAGCCAAGCGGACTCTGCAAAGGTGTACATGAATGGAGGTTTTGTCGGTTTCCTATTGCTCCACAGACTCATCATTTCAAAGTTGCTTACTGTTAACTTACCATTGTTTCATCAGGACAGGGTTTCTCAAGCTGCAGCTTCAGTGATTTTGCTCCTGTTTTTCAGCTGGTTCTTCTCTCCCCCACATCCTTTCTTTTACTTAATGATGTGTGACAGAACATTGAATGTTCTTTGATTTTTTTGTTTCTTTGCTGTTAGGCAGTATCTGATACTAGAAAATAGTTAACACCACAAATTTCTTATATCTCAATCCTTATTCTTTCACTTAGTGGCTCTGTGACTTGGGAAAATTATTTAATTTTATGATTTCTGTTACCTCATAAGTAAAGAAATAAGTATATTTTGGAAGGTAGCAAAAATAAATTCTTACATACTACTTAGTTTTCTTCCTAGCACATAATAGGTACCTAAGTAGCAATTCTATTACTTTTAAATGTTCTATGACCTTTATATATTACATATTTGCTTCAGAAGCCTAGCCGTAAGCAGTCTATTTTTTTTTAAATCCATAAAATTTATTTTGTCTACATACAGTATCTCTATTTCCAATAGCTGATACTAGAAAAGGACATGGTTGCATGTATGTGGTGATATTTTGTTTGTGCTTTAACAAATAAAGCTTGCCTGGGAATGATAGTGTAGAGTGAGCCACTAGGCCAGGCGGTAGTGGCACGCACCATTAATCCCAGCACGCAGGAGACAGAGGCAGATGGATCTCTGTGAGTTCAAGGGTACCCTGGGCTACACAATATTGATTCAGTCTAAAAGAAAATCAGAGCCAGGCAGTGGTAGCTCACATCTTTAATCCCAGTACTTGGGAGTCACACATTTTTAATCCTAGCACTACAGAGATTGAGACAAGAAAGGATATGGCTGGGCGGAGAGAGGAATATAAGGCAGGAAAAGACAGGAGTTCACCACATTCAGTCTGAGGTTTCATAGAGACAGCATTCAATCTGAGCATTCGTGGAGACAGAATCTTACCCACTTTGGTCTGAGGATTTGGTAGAGGTAAAAAGTCCCTCTAGTGATTGGCTGCTCTGCTTCTCTGATCTTTCAGCTTTCACCCCCTGTTATCTAACTCTAGGTCTTTATTATTAAGACCAATTAGAAATAGCATTACATGGTTGCAATAGAGTATACTGTCTTAAACACACACATACACAAACCAGTTTTTAAAACAATAGCAAAGTGAATGGCAGTTTAAATGAAGATTATGTTAAAAATGAAAAACATAACTATAAATTTCACTGACATTTTTATATTGTGAAGATTAAAGAAAATATCTTAGCATCATTTAGAACAAATTATTTGGCCTCAGTCTCCCAGAAACAAACATCCATATCTTCTTAGATGTGTGTAAAATTAAGAATCATTTCTCAGTATTTACATAGTGACTTTTTGACAGCTCCAATTCATACTATGAAGGCAGACCACTGTGATTGTCAATTTGGCTAAATCATTGTCAAAATACAAATCTCTTTAATACAATAAATGATCTCTCTGTGGTTGTGATATCATGAACCATCTTTTTAAACAGAATTGATCATAATAAATCCAGTAAAGCTGATGGACATTTCACTCTGACAGCCAGAAAAAAAAATCTAGATCTCTCACATAGTTTGCCATAGATATAATCAAATCTACTACCTAGGGAGTTATGACTCTGAAATAAAATTTTTCCACATAAAAGCCTGACCATGATTCTCCCAGCAGCCAACCAATATGGGTATCCATTCATTCAGACTACTCTGCTTGGACATATGTACTAAGAAAAATACAGTTTTCCTGCTTTCGGGGAACATTCTTAGTAACAGATTTTAATGTTAGCATTTGCTGTTATCTGTAAAAGTCAAACTCCTTACAATGCTTCTCTGTATTTGAATCTTGTCCCCTTTTCACAATCCTAAGAACACCATAACATTTAAATGTACCTTACTGCATACATAGTTTATCATGTTCATGTCTTATACTTTTTTTCCCCAGACAAGGTTTCTCTTTCTCTGTAGCTTTGGAGGTTGTCCTGGAACTAGCTCTTGTAGACCAGGCTGGCCTTGAACTCACAGATCTGCCTGCCTATGCCTCCCGAGTGCTGAGGTTAAAGGCATGTGCCACCACCACCCAGCTCATGTCTTATACTCTTTTGGGAAGCAAGTGTAAGTATAATTTCCTCATTCCCTTTTTAATTATAAAAATATAAAATGAGATTATAGAAAATAATGGAACAAATGCTCATGAACACAAAGTCTGGCAAATATTTTCTCCTTAATGTTTAAGTTCCTTTATATCATTTCTCACATGACAGAAAAAACTCATCTATGCAAATTCTAGGTTTATTACTTATCCAAATGTTTATATATGTATTTTATATTCTTATACCCATAAAATTAGTTCTAGAATTATTTTATGTGCTTGAAAGATATATGCAGTTATAGTAATTTATAAAACCCAGCAACAAACTTCATTGGGTTAGTAAGTATATTTTTTTACTTCTATTCCTGAGACAATTATAATTGGTTCCTGAGCATTCTATGATTCATCTAATTCTCTGTTAAAGGACATTTTAAACAATTTCTAATTTCTGTTTGTGTTACATTAAGCATCATTCTACTAATCTCCATATATATATATGTGTGTGTACAGGAGATTTTCTAGGCTTTCTCAAATTGGGCATTCATATCTTCAAATTTACCAAAATTTTTAATTCCATTTGTTTCCCAACCAAATAAAAATACATTTATATTATTATGTGTAATTGTTCCCCCTTTTTGTGTCCTCTCTCTCACATTATGTATTTCCATATATATTTTATTTATTAAATAAAATGTAGTCAGTTATTATGATGCACACCTAGATTCAAGAAATAAAATAATGGAGAAAAGAGGAATACAATATCAAGGCCTGTCCAGACTATATAGCAAGAGTCTCTCTCAAAAAGTTTTGAATAAAATAAATATATCAGTATTTATTTATTACTTTACAAATTGATGTGTATTTGGAGTTTTATCTTTTATGAATAGAGCTTTATACCATCCATTATGGGATATAACAGCCTATCAAGGATTGAAGCATGCCCATTTCCGCTACATAATTTTTTTTTCTTGTGAGTGTCTGTCTTTCAAACCTATTTAATTTTAAATGGTGATATGCTTCACTCAACATTTCTATTTTTAGAGAAGAATATGGAAAAGACTTCCATCATATCATAACCATTTCTGGTTCCCTTCTTCTTCTACTTGGGTGTTAACATACCTGTTGTTCAAATTTGTATGGTCCAAAGAGCCTACACTGTACTTCAAGGATGAGTGTAATGCCTCTCTATTGGACTCCTAGGTCTCATTATGCCAGCCTTGGTCAGAACACTTGTTACATTGTTTCACCTCCAGCCTAAATTAAAGAGAAATTAAAAAAAAAACCTAAAACCCTGTTTCCTGGTATACATAAAGCATTGAGCTTATATCAGTACATATTCTTTCGGATTACACTTACAAACTATAAAGAATGGTGAGAATTCAAAGCTTAAAGATAATATGAAAAAAGTAAACTTTATTTTAAAACAAAGTGACAGAAAGAAATGATTTTGTCTTTTTCAGTATCCTATAATCACCATCTATGCTAGTTTACTCTAATTACATTATATTTTTTGTTTGAAAAATAAGTTACCAAATCAGAATGACAAAATTACGCTTCAAAAACTTTCAACTGGATAATACAATGAACAAATATATTTAACATGAATAGATGTAATTTGCTGTAATTAGACTTAAAAATTGAGCATGATACAGAAGACCTGGAATAATATCAGTGCATATGAAAAGACATCACTCATTACTTTCTTTGAATATAATACTCAACACAAATCAATAATGATGCATGACCACCAAAATTCAAATGCTTTTTCTGGGTTACACACTAACAGTTCAATTACAACTGAATGGGATTATGAAACACTGACTTCATTTCAAGGTACTGCATTTCAGGAAGACCATATAAAAATTACAGTAAAAACTATGCTCCAATGTAGTATATGAGGACAAGGAGGATTGGAATGTTGTGTTAAAATTATGACAGTGGAAGGAACTAATATTTTTATATACAAATATGGAATACATAAAAAGGTGAATTTTAAAGTATTCAATTTTTCAGGATCAGAAAACACATGTTTGTTTTCATTTGAAAGTAAAAATGTACTCACAATTTTTACAAGAGTCAGCCTGGTGGGACCAAATTTTCAAAAACTTGCTAAGCTGTAATTGAGAAAAGCTATCATGGATCCTAGCAAAAATTTACCTCCCAAGTCAATAAGGCATGAAATCCTCTAATATGACAACAATAAATCTGTTTCAATGGCAAAAACAAAGATTTCTTAGTTTAGGTTTTGGTTCCCAAACTTTCCTCTACTATAACATTGTCTGGCCCCCAACTTTACGTAACATAATTTAATAGATAATGCTATTCAATTTAAGAAACAGGGAGTTGTAAAACTCTGTATATAATTTGTATAAACAATAAAGTTTAAAAACCATTGCTTTGTGGTATTATTTTCATATAAAGCCTCCAGTCCTAATAATAATGAACAAAAGTAAAACCACTTAGCTCACACTAAGATGACTTTCCCAAGGTCATAGCCTCAGTAAGTAGTATAAGATTTAGTATATGGAATAATGTAGATTTAATATGGTAGTGCACTGTACATAACACTTTACCCACTATATTAAGTTAGTAACATCCTCAGTAGGCAGTTATTACAAACTTGTCCTGAAATCATCTCTTAGTACATTGGCTGATATTTTAAATGCACCTGGGAAATGGTTACTTATTCCAACCATGTAGTGAATAGACATTCATCTTCTCCATTGCTCTCAGGAATAAAGCTAGCCACTTTATAAATAAAGCTCTTATAAAGGAGCTTTCAGAATTTAAGAATAAGCTCTGATTCGGTAACTTTATTACAAGCAACCAGTCAATGTGATTATTCTGAGGTTGCAGGAATGAAACTATGATAGCTATAATGAAAGAAGTAATTAGACAACCTTAGTGTTTTCGTCAGAACATACAAAATTGTTATGTACCTTTTTGAGTTATACTACTCAATTTAATCCTACAGTGAAATATTGTTTTTCATGCAATTTATTTTTATCATGCTTTTTCCCTCCCCCAACTCTTCTTAGATTCTCCCTACCTTCCTACCCACCCAACTTTATGTTCTCTCTCTGTTTCAAAAAGGAAAAGAATAAAATCAATGAAACTACAAAACCAAAAACCAACAAGCAAGTAAAAGACCAGTAATACAAAAACAATGCCAAAAAAACAAGAGTACACACGCGTGAGTGCGTTTAAGCAAATGCGCATGTGCGTGCGTGCATACACACACACACACACACACACAATACAAACAAATAAAAAACCTTGGAGCTCACTTTGTGCTCACCAACTCTGCTCCTGTACATGTGGACTACCCTGCAATGTGGTTGAAACATCTGCTGACATTCCATTGACCAAAACTGATTTTCCCCTTAGCCGGCAGGTAGTACTTCCAAATAGTTTCTTTGTTAGAGGTAAGATCCCATAGTGAAGCATTGCAAGCCCACTATAAAATATCTAAAACTCTTAAGGCCAGTCATCTTTCAAAACTTTGGCACTTGAGAGATGATTCAGTAGTTACGAATAATGACTTTTGTTACGTAGAACCCAGGTTTCATTCTTAGCTCCCATATTGTGGCTCCTAACTATCTGTTAATCCCAGTTCCAGGGGATCAAATGCCCTCTTCTGACCTTAAAGGCCAAAAGACATGAAGGTTGTGCACAAATATATATGCAGGCAAAATACTCATACACACCAAATAAAAAATAAATGAATCAAAAATTACACATTTAAAAAAATAAAATTAAATTTTTAATTATTTTTTTAAAAATTTAGTCCAGTGCACGCAAGACCTACTGAGGTTCAAGTCAGGTGTGGTCCTACCTCTAGGCAAGAAGTTATTTACAACTGATACCTTCTGGGAAAGGGAAAATTGATTTTACCAGTAGAATGTCACTGGATATATCAACGCTACTTCAAGCCAGGCCCCATGCTCATGAGGTCAACCAAAAAATGGACTCCATGTTCTCGTGGTTTTGTTTGTTTGTTTGTTTTTGTTTATTTTTGTTTGTTGTTTTTTCTTACTGTATGCATTTATGTGTGTGTCCATATATGTCCATGTGTGTGTGTGTGTATGTGTGTGTAGATTTTTATTTAATTTTTGTTTGTTTGGGCATTTTTTGTATCACTAATCTATTTCAGTTTGTTTTGATTTTCACTTTCGTGGTTTTATGAGAGAAAGAAGACAATGTTGGATGGGTAGGGAGCTGGGGAAAGATCTGGGAAGACATGGGATGAAAAGAAACAAGATTAAACTTTATTGATACACTGTGTGAAGTTATTTAATTAAAAGAACAGTTTTCATAATAATTTAGAAAACTAATACAGTGCTGTACACCGTACATTACAGAGTATACTCTGTGGGATGTAGGACAGCATGCCATAATCAAGCAATAACAGCTTTTTAAAAAATTTAGATATATACACTATATTGCAATAATAAAATTAATTCAGTTTCCCATAAATATTCATAAGTATACATGTATTATTTAGTACTTTTTATCATTTAGCTTTTTCTGCCAAATAATTCCAGTTAAGTCAAATTTAATAGCCAATTGATATAAGAATATGGTTCTATCTTTCACAGATTTTGAAGTGTTTCTGAGTTGGATAGAAGACAGTTTTGAACTGTAAATGCTCACAGTAATAAAGACTGAATGCATAGAGCCCTCAGCTCTCCCAGCAGGCCCATACTCAAAACTGATAATACTCTTAAAAATTTCTGCATGGGATTCATGTCTTCATGTGTGTTTTCTTATCTAGGCACTCTTTTATTTTATCCATTCTACTTTTATTGTCTTTTAAAGAATAGAAACTTTATTTATTCTTTGACCTTCTTTTTTGATTGATTTTATTGAGCTATACATTTTTCTCTGCTCCTCTCCCTTCCCCTCTCCACTTCAACTCTCTCCCATGGTCCCCATGCTTCCAATTTATTAAGAAGATCTTGGATTTTTTTCTACTTGGGTACATCTAATCTAGGTACATACTGAGAGAATCGGTCCTCATTGTTCTCTAGTTTCTCTGGGATTGTGAATTGTAGGCTGGTTTTCTTTGCTTTATGTTTGAAAACCACTTATGAGTGAGTACATTGAAAAATATCTTTCTGGGTCTGGGTTAACTCACTCAATATGATGTTTTCTAGATCTATCCATTTGCCTGAAAATTTGAAGATGTCATTATTTTTTCTCCTGTGTAGTACTCTATTGTGTAAATGTACCATATTTTCTTTATTCATTCTTTGGTCAAGGGGCATTTAGGTTGCTTCCAGGTTCTGACTATGACAAACAAAGCTGCTATGAACATAGTTGAGCACATGTTTTTGTGGTACGATTGAGCATCCTTTGCATATATACCCAAAAGTGATATTGCTGGGTCTTGAGGAAGGTTGTTTACTGATTTTCTAAGAAATTGCCATACTGATATCCAAAGGAGCTGTACCAGCTTGCACTCCTACCAGCAATGCAAGAGAGTTCCCTTTACTCTATATCCTCTCCAGCATAAGTTGTCATCAGGGTTTTTTTTTTTAATCTTGGCTGTTCTTACAGGTATAAGATGGGATCTCAGAGTTGTTTTGATTTGTATTTCTCTGATGGCAAAGGAAATTGATCATTTCCTTAAGTGTCTTTCATCTGTTTTAAATTCCTTTGTTGAGAGTTCTCTGTTTAGGTTTGTACTCCATTTTTATTGGATTATTTGTTCCTTTGATGTCCAATTTCTGAATCAAAGACCTGGATATTAATCCACAGACTTACAAACACCTAATTTTTGACAAAGGAGCAAAAAAATACAAAATGGAAAAAAGAAAACATATTTAACAAATGGTGATAGTACAACTGAATGTCAACATGTAGAAAATGAAAATAGATCCATGTCTATTGCCATACACAAACTGAAGTCCAAATGGATTAAAGACTGAAACATAAAGCCAGCCATACTGATCCTCATAGAAGAAAAAGTGGGAAGTACACTTGGAAACATTGGCACAGGGACCACTTCCTAAATATAAAACCAGTAGCACACACTAAGAGAAAAAATAAATAAATGGGACCTCCTGAAACTGAAAAACTTCTGTAAAGCAAAGAACATGGTCAACAAGACAAAATGACAGCCTACAAAATGGGAAAAGATCTTCACTA
>LOEQ01011143.1:81607-93665 GCA_001685075.1 Bramus lutescens
AAAGTCTGCCACATATGGAATCTGGATCTTAATTCTGGGTTATTCTACCAGGAAGTTTGCACCTAGATTCTCCCTGAAATGGTTTTAGCCCCAAGCACAACGTTCTTTGGACTGTCAAACAAACCTAAAAGGTGATTGTTACTAAAAAACTTCTTTTATACACTGTAATAATGGAAAATAGAACAGAAAGTAAAAGAAAGTGAACCAAATCAGAAAAGAGAAATGAATATGTCTGATAGTTAAAGTCTTAGGTAGAAAGAAGGGTAAATTTTCAAGAGCACCAAAGAAATCCTCTTTGAAGCATCACTTTTAAATTTAACAACCCCACACCAAAATATTTAACCCTCAGGTCTTCAACTTATTCATTGCATACTTGGTGTGAAGGGAATATTCAAGGAGTATCTCTTATCTCTTACATATTCATATATGAAAACCATCAAAGAGGATGGGATTATCTCTGGAATGTTTTTCAAGTAAGGGAAATCACAGGACAACTGAAAAGTAGAAAAAAAAAGCCTGAATACCACCACCATAAATTGATTACTCTTTTCATTTCTTTCTTTTACATTTTCATGAAAACATTTTAAACAAAGTCCACTCAAATCCCAACAAAATCACACAAAAAATGGTCACCTTGTGCTATATTTTGCAGGAATGTGTATGGTAAAATTCAAGAGTAAGTACTTTTTTAGATATTCTTGCTTCATCTCCTAAGCATTTACTATTATAGAAACACAGGAGGAAATGCATCCCACTAAATGATTGGCACACCCAAGTAACATGTACATTTGTTCAAGTAGCAATTAATGTGACTATATACACATTCACAAATATGAGTGAAAAAAATTATAAACTGAAAACTTTTTAAGTGTTTGGATAATTCCAATGAAATAATGCATTTTCCAGCAAATCAGCAATAAACCAAAACCATTTTCCCTTGACATATTTTTTTTCTATTTCCTAAAGGAATTAGCATAGTTTCTTAACATGCTGGCAACTAAAGCAAGTCCACATAACATCATAATCATTACACACGTATGTATATGTTCAGAAACAAATGCAAAGTCCTCCTCATATTCAGAAAAATTTCTGCACTAACATTTGAGGCAAGGAGCATATGTATAACACATCCATTTATTTATGGATGATGGTGTGATCATAAATTGTTTAGAGTAAGCTAGAGAAATACATCTAAGTAGACTGAGAAAAGAAAACCTACTTTAAATTACATGAGCAAGACTGAGAAAGATGTGACTTGTCACAAATTTACCACACTGTATGATAGAAAATTGTTGCAGAGATGCACAAATATAAGAAATATGAAGATGTTTGAAGAAATTTGAAAAAAGGTGTTATTATAAAGCAAAAGATTCTTGGAGAATACAGCTATGAGAGGAGAAATGTAGTAAGATTTTCTACTTTTAAGAGCCTATATCTTCCCAAGTTTCAAAAAATTATTTCAGCTACATGAATAAGAGTTACAATGACATGTAAGCCAGTCATATATTTTATAAGTGAAATTTTCATTGAATAACTTTATCTTAGTCTATTTTGTGCTAAGAGATAGATCCTGAGGCTAGATAATATATAAAGCACAAAATTGATTTCTTGTGTTTATAGAGGCCAGAAAGTATACGAACATGGCAGCAACATAATTGATGTCCTTCTAAGAACATAATGTAGGCTTCCAAGATGGAACCTTAAACACTGCATCATTCAAATGATATAAATGGTGTTCTTCACATGGCAGAAGAATGGAGGAGTCAAGAAAAGGTGACAGGGTGATTCACTCATGTGCTTTCACCAGCAGTAATCCCTCATGACCTAATAACCTCTTGTAGATACCATCTACTAATACTGTTCCAATTATGCTTAAATTTCAGCATGAGTTTTGTGTAGATAAGTATTCAAACAAAAGCAATAGTCAATTTTCAAAATTTCAACTCTCAGGATATTTCTCATATCTTATTTATATGTTCTATCTGCTGCTATCTTCTTAGGAATGAAGAATATATGATGACTCAAAGATATATGATATGCAGTGACTAGTGTGAATAAACTTTAAACAATTATTTATATACCAATATTATAATGTCCTCTGTAAAATAAATGTGTCCATATGTTCCTTGCCAGATTTGATGGGGAAATAAGACAGTCAGAAACCATGTATTAAATAAATGTGCTTAACACAACAGCAAAAATCAATCCAGAGTTGGGAGAACATGAGTGAAAGGCACATGTAAGCTTTTTGTACTATTTTTAAAAATTCTTATGAATCTAGAATTAGCTTAAAGTTTAAAAACTTTCAATTTGATAAATGTTCTTATTCTCTCACCCAGGCTAGCTTCAAGCTTTGGCTATAATTTTTTAAAAGTCTCTCTACAATAATAAAACCTGGAGAAAATAATAAGAAACAAAATAATAAGAATATTGCCTGGTGGCTAACAGAATTTATATATAACTAAAATGGAATGCTTTCAGTCTCTTCATGACTTAGTAGTAGAGGAATGGCTAAATATCCCTTTATTTCCCAAACTTTAAAAGAGGGTCTCACTATGCTGCTTTGGCTGGATTGGAGCTCCTCTTACAGATCAGGCTAGTCTTCAACTCACACTCATATAGCTCCCTCCATTGTGCAAAAACTGAAGGCATAAACCACCACATCTATCTCACTTATCAAATTTTTATGGAACAAGAATATATAGAAATAATTTTTATGGTCACAGAGATAATTCATAGACTGAATGTTCCTCAATCTTTATTTTTACAAAGATTGGCTCTGCTGTGGAGATCATGATATAAATAGAACAACAACAACAGTAATAATAATCATCATCATCATCATAATAAATTGTCCTCACTGAAAAGCTCATCTTCTACCAGTCACCAAAACTCAGGAAAGTGCTTTGCTCTAGCACACAGTGATAACATGCCCTTTCAGTATAGCCAGGGTATAAGTGAGGAGAGAATTTCCTATAACCACCTTCTTTCAGGTAAATTTAACCTGGAAAACAGTCCCCAAATTCTTCCTTTATTATATATAATCACATAAGGCCACCAAAAACCTCCTTCTGAAATATATTATCTTCTCTAAAATAGGAAGACACTATATTTTTCTCCAAGTCAGCAGGTCCTGCATTGGTTAGATCTAAGAAGGATAATTCATTGCCAGTCCTCATGGCATCTTTCTGAATGCCAGTTCTTTGAACCCATACTGCTCTTTCTTGCAAACACAAATGCCTTACTTGTATGTAGGCCATAAAGATGCTTATTGGCCAGTCAGGAAGTATAGGCTGGTCAACCAGACAGGAAGTAGAGGCGGGGAGAGGAGAACAGGAGCATTCTGGGAAGAAGCAAGCCCATTCCTCCCACTCCTGCCAAGATCACGGAAGAAGCAGGATGTGACNGGGTTAATATAAGCTACAAGAGCTAATAAGAAGCCTGAGCTAATGGGCCAATAAATTTATAGTCTTATGAGACCTCTGTGTGATTTTCTTTGGGGCTTGCTGGCTGTGGGGTATTGGGCAGGACAGAAACCCCAACAAGCTAGCTCCACATGCTACAATGTCTGAATATGTAAATCCTCAACATGAGCATTGTTACTAATTTGTTTTTATAATGAATGTTTCTAGTAGGTGTTTTGTACTAATCTTTGTTTGTTAAGGAAAATAACAGTTGTCAGAGGGTAATAGTGGGTGTAGAGAAATGGAGCTAGAAGAGAGACAAAGCCATCACTGTATCTTTCTGGACCATATTGTAATTCAGATTGGGTAATAACAAAAAGTTCTCTGCAGGTACCAATGAGTCAGCTGACAAACTGGCAGTCATTCCCACAACCTCTTTAAGGTTATTTTAAATAAAATATTCTTTAAACCCCACATCCCTTCCTCCTGTGCCAATTGCAGTAGATAAACATTAGGTTAGATCTTATCACGTCCATTTGATTAAAGAGGTTTGGGAGGATGTTGGTATAATTTGAATGTGGGCATTTTATTTTAAAAAAATTGACTAAACTGTACAACTTAATTCTTTGTTGTCTAATGAAGAGCCTGAGTCATTAACCAGGTGAATAGAGAGCATATGGATGGGCCCCGTCCCCTCCATTCTTTTTCATTTCAGTTTGTCTTACTGGAGGGAATAATTCTGCCACTGACAGCACATTTCCCTGCCTGAGTCACCAACTTAGAAGGATAAAGTTTGCCAAGTCACAGTGAATATTTATACAAATTACTTGTCCTGGGTCTTGATTTTGGCTATCTGTGACATCAAAAGAAGGTTGCAGAAAGGTCACCTATAAAAGGAAATTGGATTCCAAAAACGAGCCAAGGAGAGAGAAAATTTAATGAACAATATCCACATGGTGTTGGGTTTTCAGAGTGTATGGCTTGAAAGGGCAGAAAGCAATGATGCATTTACCCAAGCATTAGAAGAGAATATTCTTTCATGGAAGCAACAGACAGATTCTGAGAGATGTCGTTTTTAAAACATGCATTTTAAAATGCCTACTGCTTTCACTTCCATAGGCACCAATCATAAAATATCCTTTTCTCCTAAGGAAGATACCAAACTTGGGGAAGACCAAGTGATTCAGCACATTACTGTAAATTATCAAGATATGTTTATACTGTCTCAGTAATTCTTAATTGTGAATCTTCCTACAAATAAAGTAATGATGGTCAAAAGTGGGTTGTAAATAGATGACTTGCTAAAGGTTTAAGAGATATATTTCTTAGTTTATTCTAGACATTAATCATCTGTCAAGTGCAGAGTTGGTGTAGATTTTCTCCAGTTCACTGCATGGACATTTCGTTTTCTGTATAGATCCCTCTTGCCAATTTACTGTGCTACTAGAGTTCTATTTGGAATGTTCTTACCCATGCCTCTAAGTTAAAGCATGCTTTCTATCTTTTAATCTAACAATTTCAGGGTATCAGATCTTCTATTTGAAATCCTTGATCCATTTGGAGTTGAGTATTGTGCAAGGTGAGAAGTAGGGATCTAGTCTTGCCTTTTCATATGTTGATGTCTAGGTTTCCCAGCATCATTTGTGAAGATGGTATTGTTTTCCCATGATAGAACCACAATAAATAAAACATATTTAAACATTAATAAAAACCCATCTGGCTATATCCCAAACCCAAATGGTTCACAGTAAAATTCTATCAGACTTTCAAATGATATCTTCAACCAATACTTACTAAAATTTTTTTGAATGCAATAGAAATGGAAAAATAGAATTGGAAGGAACTCTTCTAAACCACTTTTATGGAGTAAGTGTTCCTCTAATATGAAATCCAAATAAAGGCATGATGACAAAAACAAACAACAGACTAATATCCCTGATAAGCATAAATATATGTAATGAAATATTAGCAAACCAAATACTGACACATATCAAGAAGATCACCTTACCATGATCAAATTGGCTTTACAACAGACAAATGGATAGTCTGAGATACACGAGTAAATAAATGTAGTAAATTGTATAAATTGACTTAAAGACAAAAAAAATTACATGATCATCTCAGTAGATGAAGAAAAAGCCTTTGACAAAAACCAGCATGCTTTCATCATAAGCAAAAACGTATTAGAGAATGTAGGATTAAAACATGAGAAACCCATAGAAAATGAATGTTGTCCTAAATTGAAAAAAAAGTCAAAATAATCTCATTAAAATCAGGAATGACAGGATTGTCAACTATCTGCATTCTTTATAAATATATTTGTGGATAGCATGGTCTGTGGCCTGTGAGGCACTCAACAATTAGAATGCTCATACATTATTTTTCTTTCAAAAACGTTGTTTTTTCATACTAATGTTCCTTATAATATGCTATTATAAAAGTTAAACATCTCACCAAGTGGGAAACAGTCGATTGGGCAGAAAATGCTGCTACAGGATTCCACCAGGGAATCATCTCCATTTCTGAAGCTTGCAGGTTCACCACATGTCTGCTGTAAAGTCCTTCAGCTGTGGCAAGCTGGGAAGATGGTACTAACGGAGGTTCAGGCAGTCTCTGAGAGACTTGGCCAGTGCCTAGCACTGATGGTGTGTGGGAGGGCAGCAACCATGGTAGAGGTTCAACAGACACCGAAGCCAGAACTACACATAGTGCTCAATCTCAAATATTTTCCCTGATTAGTATCAAAGCAAAAGCTAGAGAAGCCATGTCATTGGGAGCAAGACAGCATGCTCCAACAGTCCATTGACAACATTCAATTGTTTTTATCAGTTCATGGGCAGGAGTTTTGTGCTATCAGAGCACACAGCTTGGGGCTGATTCACCATCATATCATGACCATCTTGGAATTAGTTTACTAGCATACCAAGGCCTGTCTTGGGCTTCTATGTGACCAGACCATCAGACCTTTCTGATACCTAACCTTTTATCAGAGCTTCCTTGTGGCAAACTCCTATTTCTCAGGCATTGAATCATTCCAAGTTACACAAAAGTGATATTAAAGGTACACAAAATGATTTCACTTATGTTCCTAACAATAGTTCTTGAAGCACTAGTTAGAACAACAAGGCAAGAGAAGGGAACTAAAGTGATACAAATAGGAAATTAAGTCAAATTATCTTTATTTGCAGATAATACATTATACACAGAACCCTCCCCCAAACTCCACCAGAAAACTTCTAGAAAGGACGAACAATTTCAGTCAAGTAGGTGGATACAGAAGCAAGTTATAAAAATCAATAGTCATTTTATAAACCAACAGCAGACCTATAGAGAAAGATCATGGAAACAGTACCATTTGTAAAGTCTCAAAGAAAATAAATCAACAGCACAGTCTCCAAAAAAAGATATAAAGACATTGAAACACTGGCAATTTGACAAACAAGGTAAAATAATTTAAGAAGAGAGAACTACATTAAGAAAATGTTTCTCAAGTGACCTCTGTGGGAGCAGACAAGGCCTGAGCAAATGCCACATGAGTAGTCATGGCCCACATGACCTCCATGGGAGTACGCAGGCCTGATTTGTGGGAGCACTAAGCAACCTCTAGGAATGCCAAACAACCACCAGCATGACCAGAACTGTGGCTCCAACTATACCATGAGGACCCACCATCTGAGCCTTGGATCCACTGGCACCTGGGGGAGTGATCACTGAACATACAATCCCAGGTACACCAATTGGAGGAAAAGATGGGTAGACAATAAGGTAAGAGCATACTCAACAACGCAAAGAACAACACAGCATCACCAAAAAACTAGTGACTTGACAACAGCAAGAGTTGAATACCCCAACACAGATGAAGCAGAAGAAAATTATCTAAAAAATAATTTTAGAAAAATGTTTGAGGCCCTTAAAGAGGAAAGGAAAAAGTCCCTCAAAGAAGTGGAGGAAAAGACAAACAAAAAAAACTGAAAGAAATCAACAAATCCCAAAGAAAAAGCAATCAAACACATGAAAGAAATGATTCAATACTGAAATAGAGACAATAAAGTGAAGACTGAGGGAATTCTGAAAATGGAAAATATGGGTAAGTGATCAGGAAACACAAATGCAAGCATAAACAACGAGATACAAAAGATGAAAGAGAGAATCTCAGAAGTTGAAGATACAATAGAGGAAATAGGTTAATTGGTCAAAGGCAATTGTAAATATAATAAAAGCTTAATGCAAAATATACAGGAAATATGTAACACCATAAAAAGATCAAACCTAAGAATAATAAGGATAGAAGGAGCAGTCCAACTCAAAGGCACAGAAAATATATCCAATAAAATCATAGGATATACCTATGAAGGTACAGGAAGCTTACAGAACAACAAATAGACTAGACCAAAATAAAAAAAATGTCCCCTTGCCCCTTGTCACATAATAATCCAAACACTAAACATACAGAATAAAGAAAGAATATTAAGAACTACAAAGTAAAAAGGCCAAATAACATATAAAGGCAAACCTATCAGAATTACACCTGACTTCTCAATGGAAACAATGAAAGCCAGAAGGTGCTGGTCAAGCATTATGCAGACATTGAGAGATCCCAGATGCTAAACCAGACTACAGTATCCAGCAAAACTTTCAATGACCATGGACAGAAAAAAAAAACAAGATATCCCATGACAGAACCAGATTTAAACAATACCTAGCCACAAGTCAAGCCTATATAAAATAACAGAAACAAAACTCCAACCCAAGGAAGTTAGTTACACCCAGAAAAACACAGGCAATAGATGATCTCATAGTATCAAATCCCAAAGAAGGGAAAAGCACAGACAATAACATCATCAAAAACAAAAACTAAAATAATAGGAACTATCAATCACTGGTCAATAATATCCCTTAATATAAATGGACTCAACAGACACAGGCTAACAGAATGAATATGAAAACAGAATCTATACTTCTGCTGCATACAAGAAACACACTGCAACCTCAAAAACAGATATCACCTCAGAATGTCTGAGACCGGGAAAAAGTTTTCCAATCAAAAGAACCTAAGGAACAAGCTGGTGTAGTTGTCCTACTATCTAACAAAATAGACTTCACACTAAAATTAATCAAAAGAGACAAGGAAGGATATTTCATATTCATTGCAGGGAAAAAATCTACCAAGAGGAAATCCCAATCCCGAATATTTTCCCCAAATACCAGGGTACTTTCATAAGTAAAATAAACATTACTAAACCTTAAACCACACATTAAGACCCACCACTAATAGTGTGAGACTTCAACATCCCACTCTCACCACAGGAGAGGTCTGCCAGACAGAAACTTAACAGAGAAATAAAGAAACCAAAAGATGATATAACTCAAAGGGAGTTAACAGACATTTATAGAACATTCCATTAAAACATAAAAGAATATATCTTATTCTCAGCACTTCTTGGATCTTTCTCAAAAATTGACCACCTACTCAGTAACAAAGCAAACAGATACAAAAAATGGAATAACCACTTGTACCCTATTGGAGAGCAATGGGTTGAAGTTAGAATTCAACAGCAACATTAATTTCAGAAAGCAGACAAACACATGGAAATTGAACATGCTCACCTGAATCACAGAAGGGTCAAGGAGGAAAGTTCATAGCACTAAATGCCTACAAAAAGAAGCTGCAAAAATCTCACACTATTGAGGTAACAGAACACCTGAAAGTTCTAGAACAAAAGGAAGAAAACTCAACCAGGAGGACTAGAGGACAGGAAATAATCAAATTGAGAGATAAAATCAACAAAATAGAAATAAAGAAAACAGTAAAAAGAATCAATGAGACATAGAGTTGGTTCTTCAAGAAAATCACCAAAATAGACAAACCTTTATCCAAATAACCAAAAGGAAGAAAGAGAGAATATCCAAATTAACAAAATCAGAAATCGATAGGGGGAAATAACAAAAGACACAAAGGAAATCCAGAGAATCATCAGATCATACTTCAAAAACCTGTACTCTACAAAAATGGAAAACAAAGGAAATGGATAATTTTCTGGACAAATATCACTTACCAAAATTAAATCAAGACCAGTTAAGCAAATTAAATAGACCTATAACTACTAAGGAAACAGAAATAGTCATCATAAATCTCCCAACCAAAAAACAGCCAAGGACCAGATGTTTCCAGCATAGAATTTTACAAGATTTTCAATGAAGAACTAGTACCAATACTCCTCAAATTGTTGCACATTATAGAAATAGAGGGAACATTGCCCAACTCCTTTTTATGAGGCTACATTTACCCTTATACAAAACCACACAAAGACACTACTAAGAAAGAGAATTACAGGCCAATCTCACTCATTATTATTGATGCAAAGATACTCAGTAAAATACTGGTAAACTGAATCCAAGAACACATCAGAAAAATCATTCATCATGATCAACTAGGCGTTGTCCCAGAGACACAGGCATGGTTCAGCATATGAAAATCTGTCAATGCAATACAACATATAAACAAATTGAAAGAAAAAAATTAGATGATCATCTCATTACATGCTGAAAAAGTCTTTATACCCAGGTGATTAACGAGCTTATAAATAAACCAGAGAAACATCACCCTTCATGATAGACACAAATAACATAAAATATGTTGGGGTAACTCTAACCAAACAAGTGAAAGACCTATATGGCAAGAACTTTAAATCTTTCAAAAATTTAAGAAGGCACCAGAAAAATGGAAAGATTTCCCATGCTTTTTGGTAAGTAGAATTAACATAGTAAAAATGGAAATCTTATCAAGAGCAATCTACAGTTTCAATGCAATGCCCATCAAAATTCCAGCAAAATTCTTTACAGAGCGCAGAAGAATGGCACTGAACTTCATATGCAAAAAAGGATACCAAAAAAAAAAATAAAGTACAATGAAGGAACTTTTGGAGGTTCCACAATCCCTGACTTCAAACTCTATTATAAAGCTACAGTACTAAAAATAGACAGGAGGACTAATGGGATAGAATAGAAGACCAGGGTATCAATCCACACACCTACAAACACCTGATTTTTGACAAAGAAGCAAAATATAAAGCAAAAACATAAATAAATAAAACAAAATAAAATGGAAAAAGAAAACACATTTAACAAATGGTGCTAACATAACTGGATATCAACATGTAGAAGAATGAAAATATCATTATTTATCAATATCTATCACCATGCGCAAAACTCAAGTCCAAATGGATCAAAGACCTCAACATAAAACCAACCACACTAAACCTCATAGAATAGAAAGTGGGAAGTACACTTGAATGCATTGACAAAGAAGACAACTTGCTAAATATAATCCCAATAGCACAGACATGGAGAGCCACAATTAATAAAAGGGACCTCCTTAAACTGAGAAGCTTCTGTACAGCTAAGGACATAGTCAACAGAAAAAAAAACAGTAGCTTACAGAATGGAAAAAAAAGATCTTCACCAACCCCACGTCATACAGAGGACTGTTCTCCAAAATATGCAAATAACTCAAGAAACTTGACAACAAAAGAACAACAACAAAAAAAATTAAAAATGGGGTATAGACCTAAACAGAGAACTCTCAACAGACTAATCTAAAATGGCTGAAAGAAATTTAAGAAAATGCTCAACATCCTTAACCATCAGAGAAATGCAAATCAAAACAACTCTGAGATTCCATCTTACAACTGTCAGAATGATCAAGATCAAAAACACTGAAGACAACTTATGCTTGAAAGGATGTGGGATAAGGGGAACACTCCTCCATTGCTGTTGGGAGTGCAAACTTGTACAGCTTCTTAGTTAATCAGTATGATGATTTCTCAGAAAATTAGGAAACAATCTACCTCAAGACCCAGTAATACCACTCTTGGGTATATACCCAAAGGATTTTGAATCATACCACGAAGACATGTGTTCAACTATGTTCATAGTGGTGTTATTCATAATAGCTAGAATCTGGAAACAACCTAGATACCTCTCAACCAAAAATTGATAAGGAAAATGTGATACACTTACAAAATGAAGTACTGCACAGCAGCAAAAAAAATGACATCTTGAAATTTTTAGGCAAATGGATGGATCTATAAAAAAACAGTGAGGTAACCCAGAAAGAAAAATATAATATATATTTACTCATAAGTGGCTTTTAGACATAAATTAAAGACAATCAGCCTTCAGTCCCCAACCCCAGAGAACCTAGACAACAAAGATGACCCTAAGATACATGGATCTTCAAAGGAAGGAGAAAAAGACAAGAACTTCTTAGTAAATTGTGGATGTGGGGGTCACAGAGAAGGGTAGAGTGGAAGAGAGAAGGGATGGAGTGGAGCAGAGAAAAAAGCATAGCTCAACAAAAAGCAATAAAAAGAATATGTTTCTATAAAATTGGGCTGTAGGCAAGCCTGTAGAATATTGTCTGAATTAGTACTTGATGGGGAGTATCCATTCCATTTTGGCGATGCCATCATTGGACTGGCAGTCATGGCTTCTATGAGAAATCAAAATGAACAACTGTGAGAAGCAAGTCTGAAGTGAATGGGGAGTGGGCATGTTTTTCCCAAATACCCCAAAATAACAACATACAAATTGTATTCATATAAGCACTGCCTTGCCCATTATATCTAGCCTCTTCTTGGCTAACTCTTACATCT